>VBVQ01002111.1:0-27457 GCA_011636635.1 Tetramorium simillimum | reverse complement strand
AGTCTGAGAAGAGGAGGATAAAGATCGCTCTTCCCCCCCCTTTTTTTTTTTCTTTCTTTCCTTCTTTCTTTCCAGAGCAGTTTGTCGTTCCTCGCGTAACAACAAGCGCCTCGTTTCACGGCACGGAGACGGAAGTGCCCGTCGTGCAGCTCGCTCGTTTAAATATATAGAGACACAACGATTTCGAATTCATCAAGGGCGACATCGCGACACTCTCGTTAACGGTCTCGCGTCGTTCCGATACTTAACCGGGAGGAACGACGCGCTAAGCAACGCGGTGCAATATTCAGATGTAAGCTAAGGATAAATTTCTCTATCGGCCGACATTACCGGGCCGGTAACGCCGGACGAAGCACTCGACTCGCGTTTGTACTCGTATTCCTACTGTTAGAGCATGATATCTTAAATATCCCGTAATTACTAATTACGTAAGTCAGTGGTGTCGCCGGTAGGCAAGCCATGCCAAAAGTTTTTTACAAATCGTCGCGAGAACAAAATGAGAAAAATAAAAAAAGCGGAGGGACGAATCACCGACAGCAATATATTAATCTACATATGCGACTCTAATGTATGCGTGCGTGCAGCGAAGCCAAAAGGGGGTGATTAAAGCGAGCGTGAGTTAAGAGTGACGGAGCGCTCTTTCTTTCGAAGATACATGCATCACACTGTGACACACACCCACGGATGTATCTTTTGTGAAAAATGGGCGAATTAAAAGTGATCGACTGGAATTCGTTCTTTCTTGCGAAAATCCGATCGTCGGAAACTTGGAAACTGGGGAATATTGGCGGCGGAAACTTCGCCAGTTTCCTTCGACCTCCTCTCTCGAGGAGACGAGGAGAAAAGTTTCTTTCTTCCGATCCTCTCGACCGTGCGATTCGACCAGTTAAATTTTTAATAACAACCGAACAGGAATTAACGCGGATTAAGCGTACGTGCGATTACGGGGACTCCATTCCCGCCGATTTCTTTTAATTCAAGGATCTCTTGTAGGAATACAACCCTACGAGGTTTTATCGAGCATCACTTGCGAGGGATAATCCCAGGTAGAACAAAAAGTTACAAAGATGTCAAAGTGATTCCAAAATGTCATTATTACCCATACAGCACAAAGCTTGCACTGAAAAAAATTCCGGTTAAAAGCAGACGAATCAGAAAAATCTTGTAGGATCAAATATTCTGGTTATTATATAAGTTTTAAAGTATTGAGTTCTATTATAATAATCAAAATTTCTATTATAATAATCAGAATATTTGATCAATCCTGGAAGATTTTCTGATTCGTCCGTTTTTAATCAGAATTTTTTTCAGTGTGTAATTACATTGTACACTGAAAAAAAATTCTGATTAAAAACGGACGAATCAGAAAAATCTTGTAGGCGTGATCAAATAGTCTGGTTATTATAATAGGAATTCTGGTTATTATATGTTATAAAGTATTGAGTATTATAATAACCAGAATATTTAAATCACGCCTACAAAATTTTCTGATTCGTCCGTTTTTAACCAGAATTTTTTTCAGTGTAGCAGTATTGTTGCAAGATTGCAATTTTGTTGCAATATAGCTATAATGTAAACAAGTTTTGTGCTGTATGCACTGAAAAAAAATTTTGATTAAAACGAACGAATCAGAAATTTTGTAGGCGTGATCAAATATTCTGGTTATTATAACAGAAATTTTGGTTGTTATAACAGAACTGTTATAATATAATTGTTATAATAGAACTCAATATAACTTCATAAGTTATAAAGTATTGAGTTCTATTTATAATAACTAGAATTTCTATTATAATAATCAGAATATTTGATCACGCCTACAATATTTTCTAATTCATCTGTTTTTAACAATTTTTTTCCAGTGTATGTCATTTTATCGATATTTCGATGTCATTATGACATCATTACAATTTTTGTTCTACCTGGGACGACTCTAGGGGAGATGATTAACATTTGTTAACATTGTTATCGACTTTTATATATTATTACTATTTGCATCTCTCTACCTGTACATATACTTTCGCAAGAGACAATGCATGTATCGTCAATTATCGCGCGTTCAAAATATATCCATCGTATACCTCCATTTTCGAAGGGACTCTGCAAAAAATAAGTAAATTCAAAGGGATTGTGGAGAAAGAGATAGAAGAGTTGCTCATTCTCGTGTGAATGAATTGTAGAACACAGTGTCGCGGGGTCGCGCGCGTTCCCGTCCTTTTAGCTCGCCTATTTTTTGCAGTAGAAGAAGTAAAATAGTTTACGAGTGCACTTACGAGACGATCCGAGGCTCGTCGTAACGTGAGAGATCGATAGCATGCCGGATAAGGATAGGATTCTTACGAGTTACGGGCACGTGTGATATCTTACTATCTAAAAGTCTATCGAGGTAATTGCTGCGCAAGGCGAATCTTAATGTTCACCGCTGTCTACTCTCAATAAAGTGGCTGTCATTCAGTAAATACATACATACCTTTTTAATTTTGACAACGTGACAAACGGCAACACCGGGCATCCGTGTTATTTGCATTTTTATAACGCTTGTCCGTTCGAGCTCTCCCTTCGGTTTTCCAATCGATACATTGTTAAAGTTTTACCAAATTATTACTCGAATTGCAATAAATAGCGTGTTTCAACTTTGCACACCCGACATCTTACTGACTTCCACGTGATTTTGCACGCCATTCAATTGCACTGATTTTTAATTGTTACTCTTACAACGCGAAGAGATCGCGAGCGTAGCGCGTTGCCCGTCGGAAGTATTCGCGGCTACGTTCAGCGTGTTCGTTTTGGGCGCGTGGGGGCGCCAGCGGTCGGGTGCCCGTCGAAAACGCGGGCATCATGGCGTCGTGGCCATTCTTCGGGCTTTTCGTTGACAGGAGTCACATGCGTCGTTGCACACGTGTAGTGTGCACAACATAACCCATACTTTCGGCGCTCGCACGTTTATCCGACAATCAAGGAGCTGCAGGCATCGTCTCTGCGTTCACCGCGGCTTATTCTCGGTGTCGACAGCACGATCATGGCGAAGGTCATCCCGCGGAAGCGCGCGAAAACGGGGAAGAGCACGAGAGAGCAACTGGAGATGCTCGACAAATCGGTATGACGTTTGTAAACGCGGTAAGATGCAATTTTTGAAAGGTGCTGCTAAAACAAGCGATTTATGGCTATTTCTATCAATGCAGAGAACACAGAAGAACTTTAATCTCGGTTTAACTTACTTTCTAGCTTCTTTTAATCCTAATGTTCATTTCTACCAATGTAGATTAACTTTAATCTCAGTTTAACTTGTATCTTTTTCCGCTTCTTATGCCTATTTCTACTGATATAGATTAACTTTAACTTTGGTTTAACTTACTTTCTATCTTTCTCTAATTTTAAGAAGTGGAAAAGGATACAAGATAAGTCAAACCAAAACTTTTCCAATTCTTAAAATTAGAGAAAAATAGAAAGTAAGTTAAACCAAGATTAAAGTTAATATCGGTAGAAATAGGCATTAGAATTAGAAAAAGATGGAAAGTAAGTTAAACCGAGATTAAAGTTAATCTGCATTGGTAGAAATGGACATAGAGCGACAAATTTGTCACCCATAATCCAGCGGCTACAATTTTGTAGTTTGAATGAGTTCAATTACAAGATATTGCTGCTCAAACACTATAGGTGTGTTTCCTTTCATGCATGATGTGCATTATGTATATTTTATCCTTCTTGTTTACCAAAAGATAAACAAGGATAAATGATGCATCATGCATGAAACAGAACACACCTTATGTGAAACACGGATGCACGGGTGACAATGCTGTCATATTCGAAGCATTTGTAACGTCAAGCTGTCTGCATCCATGTTGATCATGGATGCAGACAGCTTGACGTTACAAATGCTTCGAACCATTTTTCTTCTCTTCCTTTTAAAGAAAAAAAGTATTTGTAGCATCAAGTGGAGAACAGCACATGTGCAATGAAAAGACACAGAGCGTTTTCCAATTTGGTAAGCTAACTAAAAGTTAAATCATACATCTGTCTTTGTTTTATCTTCAAATTAGATAAATTCAAGACTGGTTTTTCCAACTTCTTGGTAAGCTAACTGATAGTTAAATCATACGTCTAAACTTGTCCAATTTTAAAATAAAACAAAGACAGATGTATGATTTAACTGTTAGTTAGCTTATCAAGAAGTTGGAAAAACTGGCCCATAATCTAGTAAAACCAATTATAATTTAATATTTACTTATATTTTCTTTTCTTGAGAACTATAATATATATAACTGTTTACTACAATACATTGATAATACTAAAGTGCTAATAAAATAAATTAAAAAAAAAACACGAAATCTGTCTCAACATTCAATTTTGTCACTCAAATGTTCAGTTTTAGCAGCACGTGAAAAGGCACTTTTAGTGTATTTGTACATTTGTTATGCATATTATATCTGTGGACTGTGATGGTTTCCGGCTCGTAGGAATTGATCGACAGGATACTGCAATTGGAGGCTCACAACGAGCAGCTGAAATCGTCAATCGCGAAAGGTACGGACGTTGTGCTAGAGAGAGAAAAGACGTCGAGGAAAGTAAAGAGATCGTTTGATTTTTCACGGTAAATATGCTGCGTCTCAGACTCGTCACGTTTCCTCTTTCGTTCGCGTGATTGGTCCACGATTTTAATCGCAGGTGTCACAAGAGGCATATTCTTCTAAAGTTTTATTATCTCGGTTGGGACTACCACGGTTTCGCCGTGCAGGAGGATAACAGCGACACCATCGAGCATCACCTGTTCGCGGCTCTGTTGAAAAGCTGCTGCATAGAATCTCGCGAGAGCGCAAATTATCACCGTTGCGGACGAACCGATAAGGGCGTCAGCTCGTTCTCTCAGGTGATCTCGCTGGACGTACGCAGTAGATTGGAACCGGAGAATCAGGACAACTTGTCGGATGAGTTGCCCTATTGTAAAATATTAAACAGATTACTGCCGGCGAATATAAGGTGTATAGCGTGGTGTCCAGTCGCGTCGGGTTTCTCCGCGAGATTCGACTGCAAGTACAGAAGATACAAGTACTTCTTTCCAAGGGGCAATTTAAATATAGATACCATGGACAAAGCTGCCAAATATGTTATAGGAGATCATGATTTTCGCAATATTTGTAAAATGGACGTAGCCAATGGCGTAGTTAATTTTAAAAGAACTGTAATTGATGCAAGAGTGATTTCCGTTAGTAATCACAACGAAAAATCCACAGGTAATTTTCAGTCTCTTTAGTGTTGCTTACTATCTTCTAATAATATATAATATACAGTAAATTTTTTACTTTAAAGGCTACGACATGTGTGAATTAGAAATTACAAGCCAAGCTTTTCTGTGGCATCAAATTCGTTGTTTAATGGGTATCTTATTGTTGGTTGGCCAAAGAAGAGAAGAGCCTGAAATAATTTTAAAGCTCCTGGATATCGAGACTTGCCCACAAAAGCCGCAGTACAATATGGCTCATCAAGTTCCATTGAATCTCTGGTATTGTGATTATGAAAGTGTAAAATGGTTTATCGACGAAAATGAATTATTAAACACTATCAAAACGTTACAACAGGATTGGGCTTTCAATACAATAAAGTACGTTTATTGAGAAAGAAATGTAATCGTACACGCGATCAATTTTATAATTAAATTTCTTTTTCATTATATGCAGATCTACAATGATTAAAAATATGTTGATGGAATTGGAAAATTTTGTTAACTGTGTAAATATTGATTTTCAAAGCGATTGCCTGCTTCTCGGAGTACAATCAAAAATATATCAACCACTGATGAAACGAGAAATGTGTGGTAAGTGTATAATCAATTTTATCAAAGCTATTGAACGTAAATTTATCGATAAAGCTGATATATAATTTCAAACTGTTTCAATATGTTATTCAAAAATGTTTTTTTACTTTATTATCTTATTCTTATAGCGTAGTCTATGTTTATTAATTTCGAGATACCATGCATACAAATACACTGTTTTAAGTCTTAATATGCTTTGTATTCGACTATAATACAGACATTCAAAATACTTTGATGATCATATATACGTAATTTCATATTCTTCTCTTTTTAATATTCTGTTTTCTATACTAAACACAATGTCGCCGCGTTTGGACGTGTTCTATATTTGAGGTTACAATTTTCTAGATGTACATTCTATCAACAATACAACCTAATGGATTAAGCCCGTCCAAGATTTGATTTATGAGCAAAATGTTTCTCGTCATCTCGATGAATGCGATGTATGCGAAGCAATGAAAGAGGACAAATTACCATATAGACGTGTTCGTTGTATTCATGCGTTGCAATCAATTGTATATCATCGAAAAAAATTAATATAATTGAGAATAAGGATAAATGATAAGTTCGCGCGAATGGGGCGCAAAATTTGAAATAAACTTGGACAGGCTTATATTACGTAACTTTCTTAGTACAAACTGAATTTTTCACTTATCTACGTGTATATATAATTCTATTTTCTTTTACAGAGAGTTTGGAAAATAAAATCAAACATTACGAGAAGAAACGAAAATTTGAAGTCATACATTCCGAGGTTACATAGCATATGCCTATGCTAATCACAGAACTTGTGTAATGTATTACATAGGTACATACTAACAATTTTAAATACACATATGTTTTTCTTACTTAAATATTACGTACGTCTTAAATTTTTAGTATATGTGAGAGGGCTGCTTTCAGCCTTATTGTTCGTCAAATTTTGATAGCGTTCAGGAATTCTCCGGAAATATTAAATTTTACAGGAGTGCCACATGAAGTAACGTCGATAGGCCTGTAATAATACATGCGAAACGACGAGCGAAGCTTTTACAAAGTAATAATTTTTATAATATCTATGAAAATTAACATAGACCTTTAAGCACAATGAATTTTTCTGTGTAGAGCTTATTAGTGTTTCTGATTCATAATGTTGTATAGTTTTATCTAATCTTGGAAAATCTAACAGCAGTTTATGCTAAACATTCAAGTTTCTAAAATGTTTTATTTACAGAGGATGGAGCTCTAATGAAAAAGTGCTATATATACAATTATATTGCAAAATTTAGTTTGGGCGTTCAAATGTAATTGATGTAAACACTTTCCCTGTTGAGTCTAGTCGCGCGAACATTAAACAGCGAAGTCGCAAAGTTATGACTGATGTGTGGACGATTTAAAAAGAAAATTATTAATCGATGTTTTTCGTTTATTTCTTTTCGGTTCTATCACAGGACGGCATGCATTTGAAACGAGTGTCAAAATTGCTTTCTTCCTCTGACGAATTTTCCTCATTATTTTTACCCTCACCGTCTTCATCCTCCTCTTCTAACTCCTCTTGTTCTAAAAGTCGTCTCGCCATTTGTACAGCATGCCATTCGCGGTAATGGCCCTTTCTTTTCGCTTCGAAGGCTCTTCTCCTTTCTAAATGGAATGCGTCAATGATTAAAATCGCGATATATTATGAAGCGGAGACGTTTCTTACCTTTTTCTTCGGGAGTTTCTTCATCTTCTTCCTCTTCACTGGATTCCTCAAAAATTTTCGGTTGACTACCTCCAGCTAATCTGAATTTTAACAAGCAATTAGGTTTGAACAACGAATATCAAATGTTTTACATTTTTAGTAAAATGTTAATATCACGTTTTCTATTACGTGATATAGAATTATTATAGCTACTCACTTTGCCGCGAGAGCACTAGCGTCTAATTGATCAAATTCATGTTCATTTTGGAGGCCTTCGAAATTATACGGGGTTTTTGGTTCTTCGATCTTCATGTGGCCATAGTCCTTATCAGCGGGATGAAGGGTGGCGATAATATTCATCTCGTCCCATGTTGTTTCTTTGCTCGGTCTACAGTTTGATTAATGTAAGGTAAATAAAAAATATCGTGTTCATCAAGTCTAAAAATAGAATCTGTGTCAACTGACGCTGGGTAATGTCAATCACTTTACGTCTTAAGAATACTCAAACGGTTTTTCCGCAAGTTTTTATCTTTCTTTTAATTTAATAATTCCAGAAGAATGCGGATACTTTGTAATCGCATCGCGATAAAAAAGAAGGACAAGTCTCTCGGAAGATGCTTTTCAGAAAAAGTGATCTCTGGCGAAGCCGAACGCTATTTGCTAAGGCGATGCCGAGCGAGAGGCTGCACGTCGGGCGCATGTATCCTAAAGAGGGAAGCTCGGCGATCGTATTCTACACTCTCGCGGGATCCGACGCGGCCCGCGTCAACTCGCAATTTATAAATACCGGATGATCGGACGCGCGTGACACACCGGAGTCATGCGAGCAGCCTTCGACGTGAGAAAGAGAGGCGAGAGCGAGGGATAGAGACGGCGACGGATGGATTTCGCGCGCCGTCCCTATTTTTACGCGAGCGTATCGAAATTCAATTAGCGGCATCACTCACCTAGGCGCCTCCGGATTGTCGAAACTGCTGGACGTCTTGAGGATACCCTTGGAAGGCCGTTTCGACAGGTTCTCTGCCATTATAGTCGGGCGTAATCACGACGAGTCACTCGCGACGGCGATACCGCGACTGCATGTTTACCAATGGATCTCGGTCCGGCGGAATAACCTGCCTGCGCGCTGCTGGGTGTCACTCGGTGTCACTCACTCACTGCACTCGCTCACTCGCGGGTACATAACATGACGTCCTCTCGCGCGCCCCTCGGAAGCGCGTGGAGATCCCTACGGAACTTGACGGAACTCGTGTAGTAGTCGCGGAAAATTGTAGACTGCGCGCTGCTTTGCTCGTCCGCTGTGTCCAACTTTAGAAAGAGACAGGTAGCTTCCACGGCGTTGCGCGTTCTCTCTACATGAATGTTCGAAAGAGACAATCTAACCTAATCAAGCTGCTACACGCATCGTCTGAAAAAAAAATAGCTCATGCGAGTAACATTTAATATAGCGATAAAAAATCGTAATATATTCGCTTAAAAAGTCATGATACATTGGATATAATATTCCGTACAAATTTTCTTTATAACGCATTGAACAATTAAAAACACTCGGCGCTCAGCGGCGCTCGGCGACTCTCGGCTATCTTCGGCAGCGCTCGGGCGCTCGGCGCGCTTTGCGCGCCATTTTCGTGGCCGACCGCCGACCGTTTTCCGACTGTCGAGCACGCAGGTAGCGGAGCTCCCGTGTACCGAAACGCGATCATATTTTACGTAACGGGAACGTTGTTTCGGAGTTATCGGTTCACGCGAATAATTAAGTCTTTGGTAATCGACAATCTATACACGCTGAGTGATTAGCGAAGTGAATTCCGCACTGGATAATATTTGTTGCGTCGACGCGCGATTTATTCTGCGTGAGTTATTTAATAACATATATGTATTAGAAATATTGGAGTACGCACCACATTCAATGTCGATAGAAAGCTGCGCTCCATCGTCGCATTCGAGTAATTAACGTACGCGCGATTGTAATTAACAGCCTAGATAGGAACGCATGCAGAAACATTTTAGCATCATTTTAATTTTAAAATATAATAGGTAGGGTTATTGTGTAATAATTGTCCAAATCTAACCAAAAAATCATGAATTCTAAATTTAATTACTGTAACATATAGCAATCTTTAAAAAATTGATGTTTAAAATACATTCTTATATAATTGTATAATTAGAACGAATTATCTTAGTACAATTATTACATTTTAGAAATTAATTTTGTAATTATAGTAAAAATCGTTACAGCATATAAAATTGTACAATTATACAATTATTATTCAACTAATAGTAAGATTATTTTTTATTTGTTAAGTTACTTTGCTTCATAATTTTCTATTTCAATATTCAATATTTATAACTTATAATTATAAAATTCTTTTTCAGCAAAAGTTTTGTAGAATCACCTTATGACGCGTCGAAATGCTGTGAGTGGAAAGAAGCAATAATGCATTTATTACAAAAAGTTTCCTATCTGGGAGTGAGTGCAACTATAAGTGCAACGAATGTGAGAAGAGGAAGAAACTCGAATGACATCGAACGTTACAATCCGATATGATTATTACTCGACTGCTGCATATATCGTACCTGTGAGTTATCAAATTATTTTTTAATTTAATTAGGAGGCAAAGTAAAGTATTTCCCTTCCACGGGTACGACCTTGGCGTGGTGGAAGGGCTCTAGTACCTAGAGAATGTTATCCAAGCAAAACTCTTGTTCTGCTTGAATAATAATTCAGGGAAGCTAACGTACCCTCGTCGCCGATTTATTTAATTGAATAAACGAACCGCAGCCGGTTCGTCGCGTTTGCTTCGGGAGTGCCGTAATCGGACTAAAAGACTTTCTCGAAGCTTATTTGAAAGAATATTCAAATATCCGTTTCTGTCGGTGGCCGCACTTTTTTTGACGAGGTGGAGACTATTTGACGGAACTAAATATTTTCACATGGGCTTTGTAAACGGGAGTGCCGTACAGTGTGTCGCGCGAAAGACTTTTACTGATAATTAATTAGTCCGCGCGCGAATGTAGTTTATTATCCGCGTTTTTCGCGAGTGTCCTGTGTAACGGGTGAAGAAGAAGGAAATTCCAGACGTCCTAAGAGGAGGTGGAGGTCTCGGAGAGACACCGGGCCCCGGTGGAGCAACCGTGGGGTGAGTATCATTTCTTATCTGCATACAATTAATAGTTTTTTCTCATTAAGTTTCTCAGTACTTTTTTCTCACTAAGTTAAGTTTCTCGGTAGTTTTTTCTCATTTATTTCGATTGCTTTATCTCAATAAATTAGAAATAATTAGAAGAAAGTTTGTTTTATAAAATTTTATTCTTGAATTGTCTAAAATTTGATAAAAGTTTATTTTATAAAATTTTATTCTTGTAAAGATCTTTTTCGGAAAACATATAATTCTATTGGTAAATATTTCAATGAAAGAAATGTTAATGCAATGAATTAGATGCGTAATAAAAGTTATCTTTTGAAATATTTATTATTGTGGGCGCCTGTTTAATATGAATCTTACGTTTTTATGTTATAGTATTCTTGTAGCTGAATAACTCCACCGTTGCGCATCGGATCGGTAAGTCAAAAATGAAATTTAATCGGTCGAATTTATCGATAACTATTTCAGTATCTCAAATATCTCTTTCGCGTAAAATAAAAAATTAAAAGTTGATTAAATCAACAAATTCCGTGCGAGTAATAACTATTTTTTAAATGTTATTTGGATTTTACATTTGTATTTTGCAAATTAACACATAATTGCGAAGATATAAATTATGACTTAATCATTGCACAACGTATATCAGAAAGCTGCAAGTTATTATTTATTAATGTGAATTTAATTAAAATATTAATCTGATGTAATGAGTCCGCGAATATTACAAGTACATAATATTTTACAAATCTGTTACCTCGGGAATTTTAATGAAAATCATGGGGAAAGTTTAACGAAAATAAAGTCATGGGTAATATTTTTTTAATCTATATATTAAGTATGAACAAATATGAACAACACTTACAACATAACATTATAGAATTACATTGTCAATTAAAATTAAGTACAGTTGATGATACTTGGGTAGGCTTCGGTCGAGCGATCGATTCTTTGGATGCTGTTGCTTATACGACTCGGAACAAGCATTGGGTGTATGTGGAAGAATGTTTGATACTTCGTGGATACGCGCTACGATTCGGGATTATAGAAGCAATAAGGTGATGCCACTTTATTAACGGACAGGGTGTTTTAATTTTTTGCGATATTCGTAACTATAAAAATCTAAAAGATCCCACGGTGATATTCACCGACCACTTCGAGGTCGAATTCTCGTATAAAGAATTACCTCTTTAGACCCTTCCTATTCAGATCTTTGAGATCCCTTGGTCGTTTTTAAGCGGCCACTTCGCTTGCCACACACTTGTCGTACATTGCGTCCAAGACTTGAATAAATTTCAAGTGACGTTCTTCCGGAGCGACGGTAGAACCGCGACTGCCCCACAAGAATTTAATGTGAAATTCGGTGCGAAAGGCATCCGATAATAACTCGTCGCTTCTGCAACCTTCCAGAACGATTTCTGCATTCCTGCGAAAAAGCGGCAGACTGTCGGCTAGCTTGCGAGCCGCTTCTAAATGCGACCAGACAATCGATAGGCCGCAATCAGATGCAGAATTTTCCCATGGTGAAAGAACCGCTGCCGTCAGTCCGAAAGGTGCCACGGTGCCTATAATAAATTTCGCTGAATAAATAAAAACTGATTAAATAAAAATATAGCATTGAAAAAAGAAAGAGAGGATTGGCAATTAACAGTAATAAAAAAAGTAATTAAAGTAATAAAAACAGTAATAAAAACGATAATAAAAAAATAACAAAGATAAATATTTGTATTTTTAGAATAATTACGATGCGAGTGCACAAGCGAACAAAGATATTTATTCATCGATTATCTAATTTGCGAATAATAATAATTTTTTTATGTAGATACCTAGAACGTCTTCGGGACCGCGTTCTCCAAGTAGCGCGATCGGAAGTAAATGTGGTAACGTCGTATTAGGTGCTTGCGGATTAGTACATTCGTTCATAGCCCGTAGAGTAGGCCTCAGTTTCGCTTCAAAGCTGAAAGCTTCATCCGTGTGTTTTTGTCGTAGTAGGTGCCACGTGTTGGCTAGTCTCTGAATTTGCGGCAAGCACAAGCCAAGCATCACCCCGCAGAATCCGTAAAGATTGCCGAGCGCGGTTTTAGTATCGATTGCCACTTTGATCCATTTGCTGATGGTAGCCGCTCTTTCTGCAATATTAACAATCGTCATTACTTCAGAATTAAAAAAGATTGGAAAAGTATTCTGCTTTTCGATTTATCTCGTATAAGTTTTGGCTATATTTTCCTTTTATAAAAGTCCATCACAGTCAGAAATTAATTAAAATTGACAAGTTTCAACACTCACCTATAGCCGTAGCGCCAGCCAGCACGGTGACGGCCACCAATAGCTTTATGCATTCGGATCTCTCAATTAGATCCATTCTAGCTTGTCTACCATGAGGAAGGGTCGCCAGCTCGATGCCACTTAATCCGCTTCTGTTTCCTGGTCCCGGTTGAAGCGCCACTTCGAGATCGAGCCTCGTAAGATGAGAGGCGAGTACTCTTGGCGCCGAATCGAGTAGCATTCCCGAGACTCCTCTTAGAGCCGTCGGGTCCAGAGGTCTGTGGTCGCCGGCTGGTAACAGCAGTGTCGTGAAGCCCTCGATATCGAGCATCGTGGTGATCTCTAGAGACGGTGCGGCTACCACCAACTGTTCCTCTGCCGATAATTCGTATTCGCTGTTGTTATTGCCGTTGATGCCGTCATTGGTGTTGTAGTGGCTGCGTATCACTACGCCCTTGATCGGCACTGAAGATGAAGGATTGCTAGCACCGCCGGAATTATTGGTCTCGAACTCGCTGTCTCCCGATCCGTTTCCGCTATCGCTGCCGGAGGCCTGGTAGCTCTGATGATGATGATGGTGGTGATGGTGATGGTGATGGTGATGGTGCTGATGATTCGGCACGTAGGGCACCCTGGGAGGCTTGGGCGGCGCCGTGCTCAGAGCGTTTTGAAGATTCAGACTCGGTGGTTGTTGCTGTTGCTGCTGTAGCGCCGGATCCGATATCACTCGGGTGATCTTTTGGCGACCCAGCGAGAGAGAACAAGAGGGCGGTTGGTTTTGAATTGGCGGTACACGGGGTAGAGTGCTGGACTGGATAGGTAACTGCGGTCCCGTTTGCTGATTGCTGTCCCGGATGACGTGCTGGTCTGGAACGTGATGCTGCGCGGTCAGAGAGTGGCTACGTTGCTGTTTTCTGGGTAGACGTGGTGGCGAACCGGTCGATAGAGAAGCGGAGGAAGGACTAGAGCAGTGCTGATTACTCGTAGGCCCTGGAACGCAGGTCAGCGGAACCGACCTGGGCTTCGGAGTAATGATTCGGGCTCCACTGGCTTGACTAATTGGTCGACCACTGCCAACGTAGAAGGTTATCAGGTCGGCGACCGTGTCGAAGGCCTCGTCTTCGAACTGATACTGCGCTCTTTCATAAACCGTGTCGGGCTGAATTACGACCTATCAGGAAAAATCAGTTTATTTTTAAATCTTTTAAATCTTCATAAGGTTGAACTGATTTTAAAACTTTTTAATATACATTTCTATCAATATGGATTAACTTTAATCTCGGTTCAATTTATTATTATTTTTTTCTATTTGTTAAATCTAGAGAAAAATAAGAAGTATGTTAAACCAAGACTAAAGTTACTTTACATTAATAGAAATAACTATAAATAATAAATAAATTATATATTTGTTTATTGATGGAAAGTAAAAAATTAAGAAATAGGAAAATCTCTAGGTTTGTGAAGTTGTCACTTCGAAATACAAATTTTTACAAAATCGATATGGCATTTAATTGCCCACAATTTGCTTTTAATATCGCAATTCGGTAGAGTTGTTAAGATTAGGCTTTTTAAAACTTCGTCGATTTGATCACGGCAACTTACTCGATTAATGACGAAATGTAATGGTTGACCTTTCCATCGTACGGTTAGGACGTAATTGCCGGGTTGGGAGGCGCAATCACGCACCAAAAAGTCACCGTCATTTGACACTTCCGTCTCCGCACCTTTCCGACCACCGCGCAACGTGCTACCATGGTACCAAGCGTGCGATCGTAGATCTCGAGGATCGAGAAGCCGCAGTTCTCTTTCCAGGAGTTTGCGAGTAGTTTCTTCAGGTGGCTCCTTTGAAACCAATGAAAGCAGGATTTTAATATTATCTGGATTTCATTTTTTAATTGAACTTTAAAGATTTTATGTTTGCTAGAATGTATTTGATTTTAAATATAGATGTTACGAAAGGAATTGAGATGTTACAGACATGCACATAATAGTGTTAAACTGAATAAAAAGTGCTCAGTTAACATCGATTAAAAACTTGACTCTGGTAATGAATTTTTCTTTAACACCATATAAACGATGAGACATTATCATTGTGAACAATTTAAATATATCACGCCGGCACATTCTCGTATCGTTAATTAATTCCCAGGAATGAAAGGAAAGAGACAGCGCGAACGTTCCGCGTAAGACAATTGTAGCAATCAATGCTGGAAAGAGACCGGAGTCTGCGGTCCAGCGAAGATTGGCTTAACAAGAGCAGCCTTGAGCTCCCCGTCACATTTGCTGTTAATCGTCTGCGACTCGTCATCGACGTGCCGCTTCAAGTAGCTCGGCTATCGCGTAACCCATCATTGCTTGTACTT
Organism: Tetramorium simillimum; assembly: GCA_011636635.1. Lineage (NCBI taxonomy): Eukaryota > Metazoa > Arthropoda > Insecta > Hymenoptera > Formicidae > Tetramorium > Tetramorium simillimum. The sequence continues at coordinate 12,220 of VBVQ01002111.1, read as the reverse complement.
GAGTGTATCGTTCTATTTAATTGCTTCCTATATCGCGCGACAAGAAGCTGGCGTTGCCGCTTCAATAACTTAAACATATAATTACGTGTTTGATCGATTACGCGAATATGTGCGAGAGACGCGACGTGATGTGGAAAATATCCTGGGTAGCATGCATTTTTTACGATTTTTTTGTTAATTCAAGATTTTTATGGAAAAAATATCGAAAACTAGTTTTTGAGTTATAAATAGAAAATAATGGATTCTCAGGAATTTCAAACTTTGAAGCAAAATGAAGGAATAAAAATTTAATTTCTCATATAATTTCAAGGCATTACGAGATTGTGATTTCAAAATTAATTGGAAATTGACATAATTCACTAAACTGATTATAACGTTGACACGTTCGCCAAGAATCAGTCAATCCCGGATTTCAGAGATTTGGTGAGGGATAGATATTGTACACGACATTCAGTGTATGACGTTGAATTAATTAGATCTAGTCAAATCGGTTTTCGGTATGAATATTCATGATTATACGAAGATGGATCCCAGTAAATTTAATTAATCCAATATCAATTTCCAAGCAATGGACAAAACTTAATCTTCAAATATAAACAGCAGGTATAGGTACAGGTACTCACCATCAGTGGGGACAGGTTGTTACTATTTTCAGGTGCCTTTGTCAGGGGTAGCTCTTGCTCACTCGGGGGACGTACGCGTTCCACCCTCGCGTCGCTGTCCTCCTCCGGCGTCCTGCGATCAGAACGAGACTTTCAGTCGCTCACATCTCTGCGCTTCGTGTCCGATCTCCGGCGAGGTCTCCTCTCATAGAGCCCGGTTCCTTCGTCCAGAAGGAGAGCTCCGTGCGGCTCTTCGAACGGGCGGATAGAATTTGACCGCGACTCTCGAGTTCATAGAGTGCGCGAGCGCACGCACGCACCCCACTGACCAGCGATTCAAGCAGGATCGTATTTTCACGGGGTATCGCGGGGGTACCATCGAGTGGTATTAATAGACCGCGGGGAAACGAGCGGAAGACAGGAGAGAGAAAGAGAGAGAGAACGGAAAGATTGGTTACGCGTGCCAAGGAAAATATTTTCTTCCCGTCGACTTCTTTGTCCGTTCGTACGCGCTGCTGGCGATTAACTCGCGAGTTAAATCCGACGGAGCTGATCTCGCGCGATGAGGGACCACGCCGTTGCGGATAACGAGCGCGTAGAATAACGATGCTGCTGCTCGTTGATGTGAAGAGTAGCTCAACACGGGGCCTGTTAACTCCATTAAATCGTCATCGTGTAAAACGATTCAAACGTGTAATTATTTGTTCTTCGAGTAGAATGTAACACTGCCTACAGTAATCTCGTTTGCATTTTTTTCGTGCCCCTTTAATTCAAATAAAGTTAAATAAAAAAAAATTAAGGTCTGCCACATTTTACATTTATCCGCGATTAGGCATCTTTGAACCCCCCGTGGTACACTACTGCGATGTTATCGCCCTCGTTCGTTCCACACCCGCTCCAGCTCTGTACCCGCCCCTTCTTCTCTCGTTCGTCAAAGCGACTGGCTTTGACAGACGACGGATATCAAACATGCGTGTCGATGGATGCTTCTCACGTTACATATCTTCTGCTATCGAAAAGACGTAATACGAGACGGAGTAAAAGTGCATTGCTTTTATCGCTTTCCGACCGGGTTATTCCGTCGATACGAGGGTTATTGATCCCCTCGGACAAGGGGCTGCGTACGCGGAGGGGGTCGACGGCCAAGGTGCGCTTGCGTCATCCGGAAACGTTCGATAAGCGGCGTCATCGAGATACATACTCTGAGTTGATGTTACATTCGCGCGGGGAATGTAAGGAATGACTTTAAAGTATTTTAAAGTATTTTTTTTACTCAGGCTATTTTTATTTTATTTTCCTCTGTAATTGAGAAAAAATTATATTTAATTTCTCTTTATGATAATATAATCTCATGATGTATAAACTATAAATTTTCATATTATTACATTATTAGATGCAATGATAATATATATGAATAAGAATATTATTAAATATAACTACATATATATCTGTAAATGAATTTATACAAACAAATTACAAATAAAGATCAGTTTCACAAGATAATCCAATGTAAAACAATGAGTTGAACTAAAATAATAGAAACAAAGGAACGATCTTGCAGTCAGTAGCGAAAATCGCGGTTTGAAGAAGAGCAGCTGCAAAATCGTTTATCTCCCTGCGGGCTCCAGTGTCATCGTCACGAAGTCTCGCATGTAAATGTAATATTCGTCAGGATTGCTGCCACCGCTGCTGACCGCTATGCATTTGCACCGGGATTTATCGCGAAAGCCGCCCGAGGGAAATGTATCCCGGCACGTCTGTCTCTCGAACAATATCGTTTTAAGTTCTTACTCGGGAACGGGGGGGGGGGGATTGCCACCTTTGTACAGATTGCCAAGATTAATCGCGAGGGAAAGCGTTTCGTGAATGATTGATAGGTTCTTTGATCTGTCAATCATCTCGTAACGCTCGGAGTGACGCGCGCATTTTTCTCTCTCGAACGGGTCACGATATCCGAGGTCGCGATGCGTTTCTCGATGACAGGTGGCTCGGTTATAGTTTGCCGGTTTTATTTTCCTGTTACAGAATTCCCGCATTTGTTAGCCGCTCGTATACACGGGAACGGGGTGCGTCATTCTGAAGGTAGAGATCAAGAGAAACCGGTTCGAGAGTCGCCAGGCCCATTATATTCCTGTACTGGTATCTCGATGTACCCTCAAAGGAGGCTAATTCATAAGCTATAACTTTGAGCCTTCGACTTAGCGAAAAGCCATGTCTCTTTCTTCTTCTCTCTCTCTCGCGCGCGCGCGATATCCCTTAATCCCTTATTCACTTTCGTTTATTCGTGTTTCTCGTTCCCGAATTTTTGTCTCGCACCATGTTTTTAATACCTTGAATCTCTTTATACGGCGATTCAAGTAGGTAAAAATAGTCGGTAAAATTTAATTATCCAGATTTTAATTACACGGACTTTAAAAAATGAAAATTTTTTCATGTTGACCGCGTAATCTCCTTGGTATCTCCGCTATTTTAAGTACTTCTGTACTATATGGCCGTGTGTACAATAATTAAAACATTTTACACATACCTCGAGCTGTCCTCGGCGAGATCCTCAGGTGACGGCGGAGTCACGATCAAGCACGGCTCCTTTTGTATGATCACTTCCGACTGCAGGTGTATCGTGTGTCTCTTCTGCCGAAGATCCTTACACGAGTCCGACGCAGCGAGGCCATTCCGTTTGCGCCGTCGGCTGTTGGTACCTAGGTTCTGCAGAGTACCCATAGATGGGAATCGAAAGCTCCATGCTATGCCTGAATGTGCCGCAAAGAAATTTACGTGTAAAAGTGCTATCGTTCCTCTCGGATTCAATTGGCAGACATATACAACGTAGACGTAGGTGTGAAAAAGTGTGATGAAATAAATTTAGAGCCGTAATAAATTTACGAGCGAATAATAAAACGCGATTTAATTGGACGCCAATGGCGCCGATAAATACCCGCTCGATGTTCATTAGTATCATTAGGAGAAATCAGTTCCAAAGCAATTTAGAACGAGGTGCATATTTGCTTGCGTGATAATATAAATTCTCGTTTAATTCCTCTTAAATTAATTAAATATGTTGTATTATCTATTAATTAATATGTCGTTTCGCTTATTACGATCCTCGAAATTGATGGCATTTTTTTTCGATTATTGCGCACACTGTGTATACAGTCGTCTGTCCAATGTAATTTTACGATGTACAAAACGTTTCGCGGCTGACATATCCATTTGCGCATTGCTATAAATCTCCGACTGACGTGACACGTGAAAATGACGACTACATGTGTTCCGGCGCACTCACGTATGCTCGCGTCGTCTTCTAGCTTCGTGGATTCCATTCTAGTAGCCGTATTCACGTTCGCGTCGTACGATTTCGCACGACGTGGAAGACGATCGCGATTTCATTGAGCTCGTCCGAGTTGCATTATGCGTGCGCGCGTAAACGGCTCGCGTCGAACTTGAATGCACCGCGAGCGTGGCCGGTCTCCCGATGCAGCGGCTTGTACGCGTTTGAAAAAGCAGAGTAGAGGAATGCAGGTTTGTAAAGTTGTTCGCCACTCTCTTTCTCCCACACCCGCTAACCACTTCTCTACCTCTTTCTCACCTTTGCACTCGCTGCGTCTACCTGCTCGCTCCTCTCTTTCTATCTATACATATATACAATATGTATATATAGATATATAGATATACATATATCTCGTTCTTTCTGCGTATCTCTTGGTTGTATCCAACGTGAGCGAATATAATACTTGGCGATAGTGATAAGGTCCCCGTTTACACCGGAGATATCTATGCGATGTTTAGAGAGGCGCCATCGACCGCAAAAGTGAGAGATAATCCAAACGGAATTTTTGTCGTTGAGAAATGATTAATTTCGTACAATTACGGAATTACTAATTATATATAACCTAATTGTTAAATTGCGATTTTAAAAACGAATGAATTTTTGGATTTAATTTTATGACATGCTGTGATATTTAACAATGCACGAACGAGAGATAAAAATTAATTAAAAACAGAAATGATGGACAGAATTTATTGGTCGCAAAATGTTTAATTATATATGTAAAAGACTGCCTCACAATTTAATTAAAAAATAATATAAAAATACATAATTTTGAAGACCATACTGTACTTGAATCATACACGGTAGCACAGACGGTTATATAGATAAACTAGTTAAATATTTTACCGCTTGATGTGGAACCAAGCTTGATAACGCTTACAATCTGTTCGTCTCTTTACCTCTCACATTTCGTATACCCGAAAATAACTCCACTGATGGAATCAGATGTTGCTTTTTTTAGAAAAAGCAAAATTGATAATAAAATTTATTTATTTATTGCATTTAGCAACTGAATAGATTCTTTCAGAATGTCATTACGCAATATTTCAGGTCAACAAATTAAGTTTTATAGATTTGTTAATTACTTTGCCGGTTTTTAATTAAAATATCGAACGTGTGAACAACAGTTATGAGAAAAAATTTTCTTTTGAAAATAAATATGTAAATCTGTTTAATTTCAAACAAATATTAATTTGACTGTTAACAGTGAAAATATGTAATGTTAAAAACTAAAAAATGAAAAAATAGTAACGATAAAAAAATGATAAGAAATAATAACGATTCTGTTAAAAAAATTTACTCTAAGGAAAGAATGTCATTACAAGAATGTGAAGAATCGTACGTATATTTTTAAACAGCAACGTTTACTTTCCTCAAACAGTACCTTTAAACGAATGTAACCTGCGCTCAGAAGGTCCCCGTTTCCTCCGTCGTCATGTAATTACGCGCGTGTACTGCGCAAGAGGAATTTCAATCGAGTCGCGTTCGTGCAGAGAGAAAGACAACCGAAACGAGCCGTTTATCGAGCCGTTTACTTTTCAGTGTTGCGCGTAAACGCGTGTTCTTCCACGATTTTCAAAATAATGATAGCAATAGAGTGCGGTTTATGTAACAGCGTGCGAATTACCGGTCGCGTTCGTTCGAACAGAGCGAAAAGTTCTACTTTCACCGCGGTCTTGCGACACCGCGCGCGAATCTGATGCGCAATCAATAGGTTTGTCGTAAGTGGATTCCAGTGCCCAAGTTATAAAAATAATATTATGTGTTTGTTTCTTTTTTTTTTTCCTACTTTTCTCCATTTGACCGAGGAACGTTCACGACACGACTGATCGATAGACATTTTTGATAGACGTCAGATTCCACTCGGCTAGTTTTGATCAGCTTCGATTCTGAATGATCGTTGAATCCACTTTAATACGTACATTAACACGCTCCGCGCGATCGAGTCGTAGGCGTCACTCGACGATAAACGTATCGAGATTTTCATATTCGTCCCTCGTGAAAATCGTTGGATGATTAATTGGAGTACCGCTGACGAATCGTCATTCGTAATTCATTCCCCGGCTATTGCGGCGAGGGTATAATCACTCAAACGGTAATCATGCGGTTTCGTGCTGGCAGTTGCACGTGTCAACAGCGGTGACCGACATTTCTTCTTTCGAGTGCGTCACTGCCTGTGGGATTTACGTAACGTTTACAATCGCTTTACGAACGTGGTTTTCCGTTGCCCGCGACAATCGTAGCGCGGACACGAAATCCGGGTGACCGGGGGGGATTACGAGCGGATCGCGCACACGTGTCCCCGCAATGTGATCCGCGCGCATGCATCGCCGATAAGTGGCACTATCGCCTTTCCCTTCGCTGCAGCGACACACGAAACTCTCGGCAGCACGACGAGCACGACGAGCGTCAACGACTTTCTCATGTGACTTCCAGGTTAACAATAATTCAGCGAACGCGGCAGACATTTGTGCAGGAATATCGATAAGATTCCAACGTAAATTTCTACTTGCGGCAAATACGCACCTCGTTACGCACAAGCGAGACTCTGCGCGAGATATATCACGGGTTCACCCCGCTCGTCCTTATTTCCTATCGAAGGGGCAGCGAACTCGAGAAACGAATTACGGATACGCAAATGGGGGGCCACATGGTACCACGTGGCACAGGTGGCATAGGAAAAATCGCACTGACTCTGGCTTCTTCGCGACTTCAGTTTGCTGGCGGTCTTTCCCATTTTCCCGCCAGTCGCATGCCAGCGGCTGCCCGTGCGCGCCGCAGGTATTCCCGCCGGTGAATTCAATCGAGGGTGCACTGCGGGAAGCGAAACGATTCGGATGGCGCGTCACTGACACGGCACGGTTGCAGCACCCTGCCACGCGGCCCGACCGTAGCATAATGCGATACCGAGCTAACTGAGCGCAAACACACTAGAAAGAAGGGACCAGACCCCGACCAACCGATACGCAAGTGGTGCTCGTAGAAGGAGGAGAACGTGACCGGCAGCATGAGAAGAGACGCAGAGTGCGGGGGAGCAGCTGATAGAACGAGAGAGACAGATAGAGAAACAGAATGAAAGAGAGAGGGGCAAAGAGACAGAGAGAAAGAGACAGATAAACGAAGAGAGATATGATATAACTGGCTGGGGACAGAGATAGTTATATGGTAGAGAGGAAGGGAACTAAACGGGCAAATGGCAGAGACGACTGCTGTTTAACAAACGATACTGTCGCCAGACGTAGTGCATGATGGCCTTCAACTGGTATTCAAGTCTTTACATTCTTGAGCGTTTTGATCAGACTTGAACATTATAAAAATCCAAAAGATATGTCCCTTTTCTTTATATTTATGAATATGGGACTGTGATAATCGTGCGTTTTAAATTTGAAGTAATTTTCGAACGAGCCGCGTCGAATAATTTTGCAAAACTGACAGTTAAATTCATCACAATCATGACATGTAATTAATATTTTAATTATTTGGGCCTTAATCCGGAGATTGAATCTCGCTATTATCAAACTCTAGAAACAGAACGTACACTCGATCGCACTTGTGAGCGTCTACTGACATTGCTGTCGATATTTCACGCTTTTCTGAAAACAGTTGTTCAATGTTCAGGTACTATTCAGAACCATTTGCCTACAAAGTTTCACCTTAAGCGCAAAATAACGATATAGAGATGTAAAGGGTTAAAGAAAAGGTAAGAAAGAAACGTCCCTGGGACGCTTTTCAGAAATAACAATCTCAGAAGTGAACTCGAAAATTCACAAGAAAAAGAAAATAAATTATTCCGGCGATTGTGAAGAAAAGACAGAGAACGAGAAAGCCAGAAGAGAATACGTGCACAAGTGTCCGACACGGATGCGAGGCAACATGATTCTTCCCGAGGAATCAACTCGTGATGTCATCGGAAACCCGGACTCGTTCCAGCTAAATGCGACTCTTCGCATTAATCCGAGGTTTCCTTTTTTTCTGTCGCGTCAGCAGGTTTCGCAAGGACGCAAATGCAATACGCGACGAGTTATGGCCTGCGAACCACCTGTTGGACTTTTCGACATATGTATATTCTGGTCTCTCACCGAATTCGCGTCACTTCGGTCAACGTCACGTTCCTTATGTGTGAGGTTTATAAATAGAGACTGATGATAGAGTCGATTAAACTTTGGATCGCAGAATGGTAAGATTAATGCGCGCGAATTATCGTACTTTAATCGATATTATATTTCGCTGCATTTACCAGAAACACATAACGAATTTAGACACATTTAAAAATTAATCTTTTAAATATGCAAAGTATTTTCGAACTCCTGGATCTCGATCGCCAAATATACACGGCGTCAAAGAATTGCTCATCGACAGGCGATAGCGCTCTACCGCAACAAGAAGATTAATTAATAAATGGAAGTATTGCAAAACAAAACATCATATACCGCTTAGGCCCTGTTTATTGGTGCTGTTTGTTAGAATACATCGAGTTTTACAGTCAATATTTTCTATACAACAATTTTTCTGCCGTATTACACATTTTCTCTATACATCATACATACACAGAATAATTATTTTGTATACACATGTCGACTAGATCTTATAATTTCGTTTTATTTAGGCTTCGAAAGACCGATTTAATGCGAGAAACGGTTCCAATTCACGACGTGTTTCCATAAATGACAAACACGCTTGCTGAATAAATTGCACATCCGCTACAAATAAATTGACAGTTTAGTCGACCCTTTACAGCTTTCTCTCTTCCGGCCATCCTCTCTGACTGTTTCTGGAGATCTGTTTGGAAAATATGACCAATTAACGAATCTATTCTAAACATATGACGTTGATCGTTGACATATCTTCCTGTAGGCTAATTGTATTTCGATTTGTCGTAACTGAATCCAATTGTCGGTATGAATCTAGTGGTCCGATACGCAAAGGATACGCTATCCTCCAACTAGATCGATTCACATCGATTTACGAGCGATGCTTATCGCGTGCAGTAATTGAATATCGGCGATTACATAAATATTTGTCTCAGGCAGATTCGCTATCACTTCAAAGTATTTACTATTTACAGGCGGATGAAGTACTGAGAATGACATAAAGATACAACTCACATGCGATTGTCCAGGTATTTGTATTTTATGCTGTAAATTAAGAGGGAAATCGATCTATAATCCATTTATAAAAATTCTCGCTCAATAATAATAAACTCCGAAATAGTCCAGCTAATTCATAAATAAAGTTGGAACAACTATTTACACTGTTTCATATTTCGTCATTCTTAGTGTTTTAAATAATTAACGACGCTCCCTCATTCTCATCATGCCTTTAGAATATATATGTATATATATATATATATATATATATATATATAAGATAAGATAGGAATGATGACTATTAAAATAAAAGAAATTGTCAGTGACTCGATGCAAATATAACGATTCTGTTCGTTAATAAGGCTAATCGGAAGCACCGATCATAACGTTAAGCAGTCGCTTCGCCATTCTTCCTTGCGGTCTAATCGATCCGTTAAAATTTCCCTTGCGTTCCAAAAATCACACATATATTCTTCATTTATTATCTTCTAATTTGTTCTGTATCGTACAGACACGCACAGACACACAAGAGATACGTATACTACGCTATAAACGAGCAGACGAACGATGTGCAATATATACGGATGTCCAGTGATGCTCGCGTTTCAACCTTCCAAATGGAGAAATAGCTCATCAAGAAATCGTCTGCGTCTGTATTAGAAAATTATTCCATCCACACACTGTTCGCGCAAAATTCGTCTTCTGTTCTTAAAACAAGCATATTCTCGTGGAAATATGTATAACGGATCGTATCTCGACGGGGAAAAACTTATTCAGGCATAAATAAAGGGATGATTTAGATTAGAAGAAAGCGGAAATTCACAGCTGCAAAATGTGCGATTATTTGGCATTAAGAGAAAAGATATCCCGCAAAGCCCAGACACGTTTTCGAGCAATTAAACTTCGAAGTCATGTGTGAGGCGGGCAATGTCTCAACGGAGATGGTAAACAGGATTGTGATGTTTATTTTCTCAGATTAAATGAGATAAGCAAGAAAAAATTCAAGTTGCAGTAAAAACAAGTTACTGCATCTCATCTCAGGGAACATCCAACAGAAAAGAATTAAAATAAAAAAGTTGAAATTCAACAATATTATTAAGAAATATTAAAAATAAAAACACATGGAATGTGAAATATATTATTAACTTCTTAAATATTTTCGCGAAGTTTTCTAAATTTTCCAACTTTGTGATTTTTTTCACAACTAATTAATTTCCTCTCAAATTAATTGTAAAGAATAAATAATCACAATATGTTTAATATTACTGGAAATAGAACTGAGGATTTATATACACATTTTTGTTCAAGTTTCGAAAGTTAGAAAGTTACAGGATCTCCTTAGAAGACTTTGTATGGAATTTATGTTGATTTCATGCTTGGTTACCTAAGAGTTAAGAAAATTGCAGTCCGAGTATTTCGGGGACATTCTGTATAAAAAGAAGTACGGCAATACATCGTGTAGCCTGCGTATAGTTGTCTCCCTTCTGCTGTGAGATAAAAAAAAAAAACGATTCTTGTAGAAACAAGTGTAGGCAGGTACTATGTTATGTTTCGCTGGAATTCTTTTCGATCACTGTCTCACTACTTTGCCCTCCAAGAGTCTGCGATTAACGTCGCCGAGTTCGCGGGTTCGACGATCTGATCTAAAATACTTTCATGTGTTTCATGAGTTTCGCTTTTTTCGAACGCTTTTTCACGGAAAATCACTACTTTTAACATTGTTGGTTATTTAAATATTTTTTCTCCCCGAGATAGAAAACTGGGGGCTTTTGCGCTTCTCGACACTCGTTCCTTTTAGAAGACCTTTACGAAGGATTGGAGTCTTTTTTGCACGAGTTTTTCATATTGTTCTTTATGACTATTTCTTTTCAACACGCGTAAACGGTACAATTTTTATGGCAGAATATGTGAAACCCACATGCCAATAATGGAAAACGCCTTGTTCTGTCTGACAATGGTCTACATTCGACGACAATACGACAGTTCGGCACGATTTAGAATCTTGATATGTATTACATGGTAGGTCATGTAATACCAAAAACTCTCTATAATGAAATTACAAAGTTTCAAAATGTATAGGCTCGAAAGATCCAACGCTGGACAAATAATTTCGCATTGGAAAACGGCCGAGAATAGGCCGATTGTTACAAATTGTACATTTCGGGTTTCCTATTACCTCTGATGCTAACCTAACGTGAAGCAATCTATACAACTGTTAATATAATTACGCCCGACACAATGCGGATATTAATCCTTGAAATTACGTGGATGTATTTTGAATGGCGGCTTAAAAGAATTTTAATGTAAGATGATCTTTATTATTCGAATTTTTATGGCAGAATATGTGAAATCCACATGCCAATAATGGAATAATGCCGATTCCCGGCGCGCATATACGCGAATTTTATTAGATTTTTCATGCTCTAGAAAGGATTCTCTTTCTTCATATAATATGTTCCGTATGACATGCCGGTAGATAAATGAATTTGGCATAAGTTTAAATCATTCTACCTACTTTTTTATAACTTCTAATTTAGAAAAGAAATGTCAATATATTAAATTAATGAGAAAATTTTAGTCAATGTAGTCAACCATTTATAGTCAATCAATTGTGTTTCAAATAATGAAATTTAAAATGAGAATTGAGTATTGAATTGAGGGATCTTATCCGTTTCTTCATATCCATCACAGCTCTATCACTCTATCGTCATAAAACTCCAATTGGAACGAGTGCAATACAATTGACAATAAAGCGCACGTCGATGACGCTCTACGTTTAGTCTTTAAGCGCCTGTCACGATAAGGATAAACGATTCGCGTCGCAAATTTCGCAAAGTTGCCACAAAATGACTTTGCGAACGTTGTGCCAATTGACGCGGCTCGTTGCAACGTAGTACGACACATATTACATCGAATGCTGAGAAAATAAGTCAAGGGAGATGAGGACACATTTGAACGTTAGGCCATATTTAAACAATTCAAGTATACGGCGATAGAAAATTTTCTTTCGGTTCTTAAAGCGTGTGTTAAGTTAGCACCTCAACATTAAAATTTCGTAGTTCTGATCTGAGTTCTAGTTTTATTTTGAAGAGACTTAGAGTTCCCTATAGTTTATAAAAAGAGTTCTATTCATTAACGATCAGAAATTAAAATTTAAAAAATGGGGTGCTAACTTCTTATCAAAATTCGAGATCGAATAGTTC
>VBVQ01002110.1:0-27497 GCA_011636635.1 Tetramorium simillimum | reverse complement strand
CCCCCCGAGTTTCTCCGGCTGTCTCCGCTAAAATATACGTCCTGATATTAACGAATGGAGGAAAACGAACGGAAATAACTGCCGCCCGGTGCCCCGGATCTTTCTTTTTCATTAAAAAATGTGTATATATGTCGCGCCGGCGACGCGCGGGTTTTCCTCTCGAGCGATTCGTTTTGCGTTTGCAGTTACGGTTTAACGATCAGAATTATCGAGCGGGGACTCGATAAATATTATTAAATTCTATATTAATAATGTCAGGACGCATTTAGGTCACAAGTGCTTTCCATAGCGTGCTGCAAAAGTTTCATTTCGAACTTAACGCTGCATAATTGCGCGCAACATTATATCCTTGTTACGTTAGAGCCGAAGAAAAATTGCGCTGAAGAAAAAAAGAAGAGTCGATGTATTCAGCTACTGGATGGAATCTGTGTGTACTCGAACATCGACAGAGCATGCCGAGGGGAAAAAAAATATGGCCTTTTCGTGAATGATACTCGAAATCCTTTCTCCGACTAAAGCAGTGGCGTTTTCCAGACATTTTTACCGAGTCAGCAGTAAAAGCAGTTTCCAACTACATGCGAAAATTGTTGCTGAAAAAAATTCCTCACGTAACAACGTCAAACGTGTGTAGTGCCTCCCGCGATAGACAATATTTCTTAAAATTTCTCTTTTCTCGCCGCGCAATCTGTATCGGTTAGCTCTGCGCCAAATAAACGATCCGCTTATATCTTTTTTTTTCCTGAAAGCAGCTGCAATATTTCAGAGATTCTAGCGCTACTTTAATCGAAACGATCTAACATTTAAGAAAAGCACAGAAAAGCACAAAGAGTGTTCCTCTCATGCAACCATTGCAGCCTAATTTACATTCTCCAATAAACAAAGTCGTCTCACGGAACCGAGGTAATGTTCTTCGCGATCGTTCCTTTCAACTGTGTGTGTGTGTGTGTGTGTGTGTGTGTGTTTGACTTTTAAATTTATTCACATACGTAATTTAGATTTTTCGACTGCAACCCATATACACGGGTGTGTCGCAAGAGGTATTCTGCTTATCGCAGATTTAAATATTTACAACCCGCGAGAATGCGCTCCCCTCGATTCCGTAATCCGCCAAAGTGGAGGACGCGAGATATCCGAGCGTTCGACATCGTTTCGCGGCGTAAACTCAATTAAATCTGCCGCGGATGTGACCTCGGGGAATTTTCAGAAGCTAAGTTTTAAATAAAAAAAATCCCAAAATAATTTTCAGGTCGATCGCTTTCGGATACTTCGCACGCCTCGCAACATTCTCTACGGCAGCGTGGTTTTTAACCGAGATCCACGTTTGAAGTGTTTAAAACAGACGCCCGAGGTGCTCTCGAGCTCTTCGGTACAATTAAGTAAAAAGGAAAAAAACATTGTTGCGTGTCGTGTCACTCGTAATTAAAAATCCGCTGCTCCGTAACAGTAGGCACAATCTACAGTAATACGGGGCCGCGAGGATATTTACTTGGACGCTTGACGGATCCTGTGAAAAGGAGAGCCTACCAGCTTGTGCCAAGCTGGTCGGGCTGGACAGGTTTGTGGGACTGCTCGTTTGAGGACTCTGGAATACACCAGCGGTTCGACCATTTCAAAAAGAGACTCCCGTTTTCGGTGGTAAGTCCTACTTGTCTATTAGTTTGTCTGTACTAGCTAGCTTCGGCGACTTTGCTTCGCTTCGCTTCGCGAGCGAGCGAGCGGTGAAAAGTATAGAAAGAGCTGTGAGAGGTGAACGCGATTGTTGAACAAAACAAAAAAGGAGGCCGACGAGAAAAACGCGAGCGAACAATTTCGATATCGACATCTGCCTTTTAACTTCTTTAATCGGATATTCTTTCGTCGGCCGCATCAATTGTAAAACGTTAAGTTAGTTAACCGATTTCAATTCGCTCGAATGCAGAAACAGATTACTTAATATCGATATCGATGAAAGCTGTTCTTTTCAAAAATAAATGCATTTCCTTCGTATAATATTTATACTACAAGTTTTTTTTTTTAAGTAAATTTATCAAGTCGTCTTTCAAATGCTAAATAATTATTATGTATTTAAATAGTTGGAAATGTAATTTAAAAACAGTACATCTTTGCCGAGATGAAATCCTGATTCATTAAAAAATCGATAATTAAATAAATCTGGAATATTTTATGTAAATATCAATCTTTTAGTCGTCACAGTAATCTAAGTTAAAAGAGATTAAAAGCTCTAATTGATACTGCGCATCTAAAGTCTAACTGATAAAATATCGAGATTTTATCGTACAGACCGGATGGATTAAATTATCCGTTGAATAGCAATGAGTAACGCCGCTTATTTATAGAACGTATTGGCGATTATACATTCGCGAGCAATAACCAAAATTGTACTTCGTCTTTCGTTTAAAACGTGCAGGATCGCTCGGAGAAACATCTGTTAACGTGCATGTCATACAACACTAGACAATATTAGATTCGTCATAATGACATAATACTAAAGCTATTTTTAATACATCACAACATCGGACGCCGTTTCGCAGACATTTTCTCCGAGCATTGAAGACGGATGAGAGAGTAAAAAAATATTTAAAAAAAAGAGAGAAAAATGAAACGTCGCTGTAAAAGCGATGAAGATTCGTTCAGAAACGTGCAGCCTCGCGAAAAGTGCGTGTAAGATCAAGAGGAAAAGAAAAGAGAAAATATTATCGTAGCCGACGTACGATAATCGGTTAAACAACTTACATTGCTGAACGGCGTGCTACTCGAATGATCCTCCTGGTCCAGAGGAGTGTGAAGTGGTGACGGAAAGTGTACGTTGCTCAAGTCAGGCAACGACCCCGTGTTGTTGCCTATCGGTATTTGCTGTCCCGGTGGCTGCGAGCTCGGATATATGCTGAAACAAAAAGTCCCGCGCAAAAACTCAATTAATTGTAACTAACTCGTAAACGCAATCAAACGGTTTTTCCGCGGTTTCGAGCGCTCGGCGTACAATAGAAGCGTGTCGCGAGTCATAAACACTGATTGTGACTCGAGTTAAGAGAGAAACATTTTCCCCGAGTTTTGTTGTTCGCACGAAAGCGCTAATTTTTTTTCTTAAGACGCCATTCGATGTCTCATCGTTTAAGTATACGTACTTAATCCCAGGCACTCTAGGCATTTCGCACGAGGATCTTGGTCGTTCGATGAAGCCATGGTGAGAATCTCTGTTGTCGCTTCCGCTTCCGGTCATAGGATGCTGATCTGTTAATTAAAACGGAACATGCGATTTTATTATCATGTTTTATCACGCGCAACGCACATTGAAATGATTGTGTCGATACTTTTAACGCGCTGTGGTGTTCTTTTATTTCCAGACAATATTTTATTTGCTCAAAAGCCACCAGTTATTCCGCGATGCTGAATATAAAACGATCGTTTTTGATGCAGCGTCTTCCGTTACGATTGTACGGAAATACATATGGCTGTACGGAGGTTTCTCAAACTAGTTATCCAATTTCTCCGGAGCAACGTAATACCACTTGCTAACGTTACTACCGTATAAAGTTTCACCTGCTCCGTAGTCGAGTGATCTCTGATGCGGTATCGCTCTGCAAAGTTTTGTGATTCGACGCGATCTAAGGATAATTTACATCAAAAACAATACGACGTTATTGCTTTGGAAATTCTGCATGTCGCGTCGACACTAAAAAAAAGAGAGACAAATTTTTGCCTCGAAAGAGGATCGAGTCTTTTAATTAAATTTTACAAACTTCATAATCGGCGCGTATAGTAAAAGCGTTTAATTAGTTTCGCGAGCGTAAGACAGTCACGTAAACGGAGCCGCGAGAATTCCAGGGGTTCATAGTTTGAAGTCGCGAGAGCCTTTAACGTGCAGATTACGTTGCACTTGAGAGGCGAGCGCGCGCCAGGGTCTGAGAAATCAATCTCTTTGTAAAATTCTCCGGGTAACCGCTTAAGAGAACGGAGCGGTGTCGCGATATAATGAGGTAACGAGGCAATATGGTAATGACGGGATTTCCGGAGCTGAGCTGATTCGTGAAATCGCGTCGAGAGTCAAAGAAGCCAGGCGAAGACGGGGAGCGTTTTGCATGGGATGAAATTAATACAGCGGCCGAGCGACGCTGAAAAACTGTATTATTCGCCCTTTTACCCGAATCACCCGGTCACGCTCGAATTGTCAAACGTCGAGGGGGTAAAAACGCGATTTTCGTCTTCACGCAAAATAAATCACGTAAACTGCACGACTACCGTAGTTTCAGCCCCGTATCAATTATTAACGGTCGGCGAAATAACGCTTTGCGCGCGAAACGGTGAGTTTTATGCAAGATATTTGATTAATCGCGCGCGCCCTTCTCCTCACCAGCTCCTACCGCAGTAGGAGAAACGCGCTTAAAAAAAAAAAGAAACGTAACGCTCACGATGGAGTTTAAATCGGCTGGACACGCTTCTCAACCGCCGTCTCCCGATCGATACGAATCAAGATAGAGTAAACGGTCCGGTTTTTATTTTACAACGGGGATACTGGAAGAGCCGCGAATAGACATTAGTTCCAAGGCATTAATTCCGTAGATAAGCGCACGTGGTCGCGAGGCGCTTTGACGAAACGCCGCGTTACGTAAATCCCATATGCTGCCTCGGCGACGCCGACACGGACATTCTTGTCGGTGGCACGCGCGGTCCTTGTCGCGATCTTTCTCGCGCAGCATCCGTCATTGAGAGAAAGCCGCGTCGCGCGCGCGCGCGGGTCAGCGTCGTCCGGAGCGTACCGGTCTGAACAGGTTTACGGCGTTTATAAATAAAGGAAAAAGGACAGCCGGAGGGAAGAAAAGCCGGGTGAGCGACGTGTGCGTCTCTCTACCTCGTCGAGGTATGGCGGAGGTCGACTGGCAAGCCTCGTTGGCGCTATGATGCAGAGCCGAGTCCGAGTTCGTTCTCCGCCAGGTGTCCGGTGGCGGTGGCGATAGGTAGGGCACGCCGCTGTACGGCGACGTGTCGTGCCTCTTCTCCATCGGCCGGGACCGCATGGGCCCGACCATGCTCCGGCTCCTGTTGTCGCCGCGGTACATGGCGTTGTGCTGCATCTCCTCCAGATTGCTGAGCGCCGTCTGCAAAGATAAGCGCGGAGCCTCGTGAGAATTGCGATTGGCATTTGCACACGAAAATTGTGATGTACACTGAGAGAAAGATGTAATTACTTCTGGCCTCAACCACAATTTTATATTTCTAACAATAAATGTGATTAATTTAACTACACTGAAAAACACAGATTGGTTATAAAATAATTCAGTCTTGATAAAAATTACCAATAATCTTGGTGAAATAGTTTCATCTAAACATGTAAGTCGTTTTGACAAAATAATGTTATAAAAATTAAATGTTCATAATTGTTGTCAAATGTTTTGTTATTATTATTATTATATTTAGTAATACTAACTAAATATTTCAAAAATTGCATTACTAAATGCATCTTTAATGCAAGTTTACTTAGAATTTTTTTTCAGTGTACGGACCGGTTTTTCCAACTTCTTGGTAAGCTAACTAATAGTTAAATCATACGTCTGAACTTGTCTAATTTGAAGATGAAACAAAGACAGACGTATAATTTAACTATTAGTTAACTTACCGGGAAGTTGGAAAAACCGGCCTTATATGCATCATTATGTTAACCGTATAATCATCATTAGAAACATAAAATTATAGTTGGGGCCAAAAGTAACGATATTTTTCTCTCAGTGTAAACTAATAACTGAATCAACGGGGAGAAACGTTTGCGAGTCGTGCGGTAGTAAGCAGTGCTGTGTCTTCCTTATTTCTTCATGCTTCACTGCGGCGTAACTTTTTATATAATTATTTTCTACATAACATTTAAATCGCAACTAGCGGATGTACCATATGAGACGTAAATGTTTCCCGCAAAATTTCAATTCGGCGAAATCACGTCCTCGGATTCTTGTTCGCGAAAAGAAAAAAAAAAAAAAAGACAAACGCAAGATACGCAAGCGCCGCCCGTGATATTCGGTTTGATCCGATTCTCCGGGCCAGAAATAAAAACGCAAGAAGGGCGAAGTAACGATATCGATGCTCCGGGAAACAAGAGGGCGAACGGGCGGATAATTAACGAGCGCTGAAAACGCCATTGCGCCGATAAGATAGGATTCCGGCGAATCTCGTTATTCCGGAGTTATACGGAGCGCCTGAGAGACGTCTTTACGAAGACACACTCGGCGTGTTTTATACGCGAGGAAGGAGTCGGAGGCCGAGGCGAAGTAATTCACCTCCATCTACGTGGCACGGTGGCGAAAACCGGAGGGTTGGCCCGGGGTCTGCGAACCCTCCGAACCACCCGGTTCTATGAGCCATTCAACCGGCGCGGCGAAGAATCCTCTCTTCGCGCGGCGAATCTCTCGCTTCATAAAACGGTCTCGTCTGCTTTACGAGCCGCCGCTGGCGTTGTTGGCGTTACGAGTGGCGATTAAAATGGCATAAAGAAGAATTTAGCGTGGGCGTCTGAGCGATCGATATCCATAGGAATCGCATTCAGGTGTCTCACCTAGCGAAATTCATGGCGTTCCGCGAACGAGAAGACGCCAGCAGCGAACCACCCCCCACCGTGGACGAGGCTCGCCGATGTCCCGGCGCGAGGGTAAATTTTTTACGTCGCAATCTGACGAATGCGTCGTCATCTCGCCGCTCTCTATCGCGGCTATTTTTGCCACGTATTTGATTATCAAGCTTTTCCAACGCAGCAATAGCCGGGCACCCTTCCCTCACGTCGTCGCCGCGAGACGACGCGAGGAGATGCGCAACAAGAGCCACCACTTCCGAGAAGCAATATCTACCGCTGCTTTACATCTCGAGAAAGGAAGACATTCTGCAAATTGGACATCGCTGACTCGATCGGATAATACCGCGTTTTCCCTTTTAAGAAACTCCAGGTGAAGATTATCCGCGATATTTTCCACGTCTCGTAATCATCTCTATTAAGGATTAAATTATTCTTACGTTCCGCACTGGTATTTCCATATTCATCTCGCGTTCTTTACAGATGTATAATGTAAACAACAGATTTAATTTCCAATGTAGCTTATGTTATTAACGGCACCGTTTACAGACAGATCTGTGACACTGGTATCCCGCCGTTTACAGACAGATCTGTGACACTGGTATCCCGAAATGCGAATTTTACAAAATTGACTGCGACCGCGATTTGTCCACATTTGTCCGTAAAAATTGGTTTTCGTTTATCTTGCAAAAAGAAGTTAAAATTAAATTTAAAAAATTTCATTATTAACACTCTATTTTTTTTAAATTATATATGGATTCTGATTGTTTATCTTTTGTTCACATTTGTCCACATTTTTTGGCAAATAATTATTTTTTGTCCATCTTGTTAAGTGTTCTAATTTTTTGCAAAATAAACAAAAAATAATAACAAATGTGGACAATCAAATGTCATATCAAGTTAAAATTCGCATTTCGGAGTGTCCACCTTCACAGATTTCATTCAGATTAGTTTATACTTCGAGCACTGAGAAAAACATAGTTGCAATAACCATAATATCGCTATAATTTATAGTTATTTTGGACCCAACTACATTTTTATAGTTATAAATTATGATTGATTTAACATTTTATTAAAGTCCTCATAATCATAATTTGGTCCATGCAACTTATAATGTGGTTATTATTAACCAAAACGAGATTTTAATTTAGTAAGTTGTACTATAAAATACTACAAAACTATGTAATAGTAACCACAATTGGCATTACTACGAGCATACGATTATTATTACCAATATTTATAGCAATAACTACTATAAAAATGACATTCTTGACTATAATTATTTTACTACGCAATTATAGTCGCAAATACCACACACGTCTCTCTCACAAAATCAGTGAGAGAGCTCCCCTACGGAGGAAAAGATGTTTGCTGTTGAAAAAAATCCCCCCTTTCAAATTCCTGTAAGAAAATAAGCGCCCGACTAACGGGGATGAAGCGATTTCGTGGGATTTCGAGCCTCCCGTCTGCGGCGAGGCTGCGAAATCCAATAAAGAAATCTCTATCCGCTCCCGCTGCGCGCTGGTCGCCATGTGTCGGATGAAACGTGGGTCGCACGGTTATTACCTAATATCTGTTGAATTATGCGATAAACACGGAGCGCGTCTCTCCCACGATTACGGACGGCGCTCGCGGGGCGAGCGCTGAGCGCGCGCGCGCGCGCGCGTGTCATCCTCGCTCGCTAATCACGGTATCGGTTTCGAAAGGCATCGTTTCGACATTAAAGGTCCCATTTCATGCTGACGCTCGACGCTCATTTTCAGCGGCAAGAAGGTCATACAATCACAATTGACGTCAGCGTCAATTGAAATTCACGAAAAGGGGAACAGCGTCGGAATTTCGGCGTTTTCGCGCCGCTTCGGATTTGACGCTTGAAGTTGGAAAAATCCAACTTCTCTTTCTTGACGCTGGCATCATAGTGATGTCACGTGACCGACGCTCAACGCTGTTCTTCAGCGTCCCATGAATTGGCACCTTAATACTTCGGACGCGGACGCGCGAAGCGAAGCGTCGACGTGACACGACACTTTCTTCCGCCACGTTGCTCGCGTCAAATCGGAGACGAATTACAATGAGATACCGATACGACAATGCTCCCCCGAGAGAGAAATTAATCTCCCGCCCCGTTCCGCAACGATTCCGGACGTGCGCGTTTCGAGAGAGATAAGCGATAAAGCCACGACAAAGGCGTCAACGACTGGCGTCCGCCACGAGGAACCTTTGCTTCTCACTCGCCGCGCCGCGCCGCGTCGCCGCGAGTAGACGTAGCGATATTTATATGCGACGCAACAGTTCCACGTAGTTGGAATCGCCGGTGACGTAACGGTCTAACCACGCGCGCAAGCACGCGTGTGATAACTCCCGCGATAGGTTTTATCGGAGCCGCGTATTTTGAGGAAGAGCTAGGCGCCGCGCGCGCGCACGCGCGAGTACGAGTTTTAACGGCCGGATCATCACTACGCTACGTTAGCCCCATTTGCATAATGTAAATATGCAGAACCGTGTATCGGTGTCTGGTATAGTGACGGTGCAAGAATAGCTTCACCGCGACTTTTTTTACGTCGCACACATACGGAAGGCGCGCGCGCGCGCGCGCACAGAGACGGCGGCGCGCGTGCACGTGTCCCGGGATATTCGTCCCCGCGTGTCGTTCGCTCTCGCGTTACGACGACGATAGCGCGGAACGTTAACGTATCCCGCGCGCCGCGGCGGACGCTCGGCGTGGCCGCCGGGGCGGCCACGCCGGCGGGCTTTATATAAAGCCTTTGTTCGGATAAAACCCCGTCCAGAAATTATAAATAACGATGTTATAAGCAGCCGCAAAATGCTATTAACTTGTGTGATTTATGACGACGCGCGCCGCGCCGCGCGAACGCAAAAATCGATAGGAGGGGGGAGGGGCACTGTACTATTTTAATAGACCTCTAAAACAAAAGGCGCCTTTGTTAACTCCCGCGAAAGGGAAAATGTGTGTATCGGAAGTCTCCTTTTTCTTCCTCTCGTGAAACGCGCGGCGGAGGAAATCTCGCGCGGCGCGCTCGCTCGATCTCGATTTTTCCAGAACGACGCGCGCCGCGAGAGATACGAGTGCTAAGCGCATCGGATCTCGGAGGGGGAGGGGAGGGTGAAGAAACCGAAACTTTGCTAATTATATCGAAAATCTGGAAACGTGGAGTGCTAACTCCACGCGCGCCGCGGGTCGACGTCTCCATTCACAAGTTTCCCAATGTCAGGGCCGTGGGCGTCGCACGAGACGGCGCGACGCGGCGCATCGACCAACGCTCGTCCGCGCTCGTTGAAGAAAACATACCTTCAATTAGCGTCGACGTCAATAAAAGGCATGTCCGTCCGTGTCCCCCTTCGCGAATTTACCATATTCGCCCCGAAAGTCAAACGAGGACAATCAACCGCTTCCGACCGCGGCCGGTCGATTCCTCGTCCACTTGACCCTTTCCCTCCCGGCTACGGTACGCGGAAAAAAAAACACTAATTTCAAATCTACAATAATATTCTCGTATATAAGCAAGGATATAAATTCTTCTTTAAAGAATTTGATAATCTTAAACATGTACAATAACTTGCTTACATAAAGAGATTTTGTTATCAAATTCTTGCAAATCTCTTGCTTTACAGCAAAAAGTATTTTACGTTCAAAGTGATTTTTTCTACAATCTCACATTCTAAGCTTGCTGCTTTACAGCAAACATATTCTTCTTTCAATAAAGTTAAAAAAATTTTTCTCTCTTAAATACTCTTGTTCTACTAAAAATTTTTTTCTTTGGTGCTATGTATGAGAATATTATTGTAGATTTGAAACTAATGTTTTTTCTGCACTGATCGAGAAAAATATAGTTCCTTTTGAGCTCAATTATAATTTTATAATATATCTAACAATAAATATGATTAACTTAACTATATGCATCATTATGTCAACCATACACTAAAAAAAAAATTCTAGCTAAAAACGGACGAATCAGAAAAATCTTGTAGGATTGAGAAAATATTCTGGTTATTATTTACAAGTTATAAAGTATTGAGTTCTATTATAATAACCAGAATATTTGATCGGTCCCACAAGATTTTCGTTCGTTTCTAACTAGAATTTTTTTTTCAGTGTAATTATCGTTAGAAATACTATAAAATTGTGGTTGGGTTCAAAAGTAACTATATTTTTCCTTCAATGTGTGTACAAGCGATGTTAAACCGTTTTTTCCTGTTGCATCCCGCACATTTCCCGACTGTAAAATACATTGTCATCCTAGGGTAGAAACGAATGACCTATTTGAAGACAATGTGAGGCGAGCAAAGCCGTTTATCACTTAGAGACGCTGTGGCGGTTTTCATACGTGTCTTCATACACCTCTCTCTCTCTCTCTCTCTCTCTCTCTCAATAAGTTTCAATAGATTAGAGAATACGCGGCAACGCTCGTCGTTGTTGTCCGCGGCGTGTCGGCACGTGCCGGTAATTGAAATGAATGCACGCGACACGGGGCTGTCGGGCTCTCCTTACCTGTATCTCTCCCGGACACGAGGCGATATTAGTCTCGCGAGAGAGAAACGTGTGACGGATGCGAGGCACATTGAGGGTTACAAGGGCTCAGCGATCGATGCTACACACACGTCGCGTCGCGTCGCGTCGCGTCGCGTCGCCAGCCGATTTCCTCCTCCACCCCCCGGTGTGTTTCGCGTCTCGCCACGAGGAAGCCCAGAATGTAATTACTCCGCTATCCATATTCAAGAATGAGATTACCGGCCCGGAGAGCCGGGTCTGTCAAAGTAAATGGGCACATACGGCACCGTTGCCGCCCGCAACGTGCTGCATCGTTATTTCATCCGATCGCCCCGTGGCAGCGTGCAGGGAGAGCATTCTGTACGCCGCACGTCGCGTACGCGCCGTGTCCCGAATTTAAATTTATTCCGATCCTAACCCTGTGATACGAGGGAGCTGAGAGACACGGGGAAGATCTCGTCCGCCGAACAATGATAAAAGTTGAGTGTTTTGCAGATTTTTCTGCGAAACTTCTAAAAAGAGAGATGGCTGGCCTCTGTTATTTTCACATGGAAATCCAGTCCTGATCTCGAACCTTTCACCCAGAGCGAAACAAGTTTTCAGCGCGAAACTTTGCGACTTTCTACTAATCATTTATATCCTTTGGTCGTTTTATTATAGCGACTTTCTATCTGCGTCTTGTACTTGCATTCGCTAATTATCTTTTTCTATATAAAAAATATTATATGAATGTTTGAAAAAGATATACATTTAAAATCATGTTGTGGATTTAATATCTCTGAATATCCGAATTTATGCAGACTATTATTTATTAAAATTTACGTTATTAATCTGTGAACACTTTTACGTTGTAAATAAAGTTTATGATTAATTAATTCTTCACTGAGAGAAAAATATAGTTACTTTTGGCCTCAACCACAATTTTACAATATTTCTAATGATAATTATAGTTAATATAATGATGCGTATAGTCAAGTTAATCGCATTTATTGTTAAAAATATTATAAAATTATGGTTAAGGCCAAAAGTAACTATATTTTACTCTCAGTGTTTCCTATTGTAACCTTATTTTCGCAAGCGAAAGAAATCGTGCGAACGCAACTCTCAATAAAAAATTACGTCTGTTTTCAGGGAAGCCTTTTAAGCTCTTGGATGCGATAATCCGTTAGATTCTCTTTAGTACGCGAAAAGAACCGTTTTCGAAGGTCGTACACGCGTCAGTACGCGTGGTTTATGCCCGAACGAAGAGAAAAGGCGAAACACGAGGGGGAAAATCTTGGGCCTGATCGAACAAATTCACGGGTATAATTATCTCGGCGAAAAATTAATGTCCTAATACGAAGTATCGATTTTACGCGCGAAAATAATAGAGGCACTCGCGTCGTTGCAAAGCAGGAAGATTTGTACCGAAAAGTTTCGCGCAGCGGGGAAGTCCAACTTCCCCTCCCCCTCCCTCTCCCGACTTGAATGAACTTTAATTTGGACTTGAGCCACGATACTCCGCTATTAAATATTCATCCGGCTTATGTCCTTCGACTTTCACAGATGATATTCAAGGACATCGCTCGATCGAACGCCGATGACACTTTCCAGGTTGTAATTTTATCTTCATTTGACCTCTTATGCAAGTCGACCGTCCGATGTCGGATCGCTAACGGTGCAGTGGAATGAGAAATTATGGAGCGAAGCAGCCCCTCACGCGAATCACGCCGTGTAAGGATTTTCTCAACGAGAAAATCAAAGACCCTCGGTATTATTGGATAATGTTACGTAACGCAAGACGATCGAAACTCCGACTTTCGGCGGAATTAGGCGGAAACCGGGGGTGGGATCCCGACTTTGGAAATATTCCCGGCCGAAACTGCAAAACGAGACTCGAGGCTGAGACACAAATCGGCGAGCGTAAAACCGGTCGGCGACTCGCGTGGAATGTTAATTCGCAGTATTAGTCACCCGGTCATCGCCATGCCGGAGCTGTGCGAGGAGGCAAGTGGCGAGCCGATTAAATTTTTGTTGTGGAAGGATGGGAGAGAGATGGACCTCGACGGTGACCGGGAGTCGGGGACCAAGTATTTTTGTGCAGGCTGCAGAACGGGGACGCGTATTATGAATGGGGCGGGAAATGCGGAGCGCCGTTGAAGAGGTCGGGAACCGACGGCCGCGGAAGGAGCTACCCTTTACGACCTCCCGCGCCTCCTACGTCGCCAGGCGAGTTCTCTGCTCCAGCGACCCAGGTCCCTACCCTTGCCTCCTGATGACAACTTCGCTCCACCCACACACGTCGTCGTCGGTCGTCGTCACGGCGCTTCTCGCCGCCGTCTGCCGACTCCCGACGGCGATGACCCACTTCGATGCGGATACCCATCGCCATTCAAGGCTGTCGATTGATAAGAAAGAAACGGGACGCACGCGGCGTCTCCGACCGAATTCGTACGTCCGTTCTTCCGCGTGACGTGACGAATTTAGTTAAGCTGCACAGAGAGCTTCGATCTGCCGTGCGAATATTTTCATAAAACTCGTCGTCGCGGATAAATACGGTCACCGTATCTCTCTCTTTGAGAAAAATTAAGAACACCGCCACCTATCCTTCTTCCACAAACAAGTGTAATGTAAATTTATTATCATATTTTTCCCTGAATATATATTTATGCACTGAAAAGAAATTCTGGTTAAAAACGGACGAATCAGAAAATTTTGTAGGATTGATATAATACTGTGGATTGATTTATTATAATATATTATTCTATTATAATAGAATATTATAATAGAATAATAGAATATAATAATAGAATAATAGAATATTGTAATAGAATATTACAATAGAATAATAGAATATTATAATATTATAATAGATTTATTATAATAGAACTCGATACTTCATGACTTATAATAACCAGAATTCCTATTGTAATAACCAGAATATTTGAGCAATTCTACAAGATTTTTCTGATTCGTCCGTTTTTAACCAGAATGTTTTTTTATTGCGTAAAAAAAGTAATATTTTGCAAACTAAATAATTACGCTCTGATTTGCTATAAGTCGCCATTGCTTCTGCTCAATATTCGGTTAATTTGACTAAAACAATGAGATAAAATTAGCGACATATTAAGCAAGCCTTTAATTAAAAATTAACGACACATTGAGTAAGGTTTATAATTACATATCGCTAATTTTATCTCATTGTTTTAGTCAAATTAATTGAGAAAGCCTTACTCAATATGTTGTTACTTTATCTAATTTAACTTTCATGTTGGACAAAATTTTACCTTTCTTTTAGTCAAGCAATGAGATATTAAGTAGGAGCAGTGGCGACTTATGGAATAATTAAAAATGATTCAAATTGAGTATAATCTGACACTACGAGTTTAACAGAGTGTATAAATAAAAAAAGAAACACATCTATATTTAAACATTACACTACACGAAATATACAAAGGTGATAAAGACTGAAATATAGGACACTTTATAGGACGCTTTAGAAATAAAGGACAAGAGTGAACTTTCATGAAAAAAAAAAGTAAATAAATAAAGGACCTAAAATAAAGGACCGTCCTCTGCAATATAGGACGGACTGGGTCACCGTACGGACAAAGCAAGAGATCTTAAAGGGATCGCTTCGTTAGTGCACGCCTCGGACATAATCCCCGGGAATCTCGATGCAAAACGAGCGTTATCCGTGAAAATCGATTGCCGTGTCGTGAGAGCTGCAACGGGCGGAGATTCCGCTCTCTGCAAACGGCAGGGAAGCTGCAATCTCTGCAGGAAGCGACAACTGACATTCCCGCAAAATTTCCGCAGCGCCGAGGACCGTGACAATCGAGGCTGGGCTGCAGCCGCAGCAGCAGCAGCAGCAGCAGCAGCAATGGCCGTAATACAATCGGCACACGAATGAACGGCCGGGGAACGAATGAAACTAGCGAGTACCTGCACGAGTAAACGCGATCAATATTTCGTATGCGAGCGCACACTTGCCCCGAAGCACGTGTATGCGGTGGCGTTTGTTTTCTGCTGTGCTTGCTCCCCGGAATTTGCGTGGTTACTCGCATCGCTGAAAGAGTGTCCTCTCTCGCGCGAGAGCTCTCCCCGAGCGTTCTGAGGTCCGCAGGATCCGCCGTGTGTCGGGGAAAGCGAGCGAGCTTCCATTCTCCGCGGTGCTCGTTGTGGGAAAAGGGTGCGAAGTTAAATGGCGACTGACTTTCCAGTCGGTCTGAAATTTCAAGTCTTTCACGATTTTCACGATTCGTGATAATTTGCGTTTTCTCTCCGGTCGGTGCTGGTATTTCCAGCCGGGCTTCATCCAGGCCACGTGTTTCAAGATCATGATAGTTTCAACGTTGCACAGGTATTTGAATAAGGATGTTAAACACGGCTCCGAAACAAAGTGGAAGTTACGGCGGTATTATTCCGAGGTTGCTATTTATATTATCCCGAGAATGAAGGCTCCGTACGTACGCCTTATCGCCCACGGGGCTGCCATTCAATTAGATCGTGCCGACAGAGAGAGAGAGAGAGAGAGAGGGAGAGGGGGAGGGAGAGAGATCGGAGCGCAAAGCTAAGCCGAGGCTCTCTCGTCTACGAGCGACATGAACGGCGGATAGGTGCGCCGCGGCACGTGCGCAAGAGCAGAAATCCGCCGGAAATTCGATCGATTCGTGTGCGCGCGAGAAAGTTGGGCGAGCGAGAAGACGACGCGAAATGCAATCGCGACGACGGGAGGCCTCGGGGAGGGCCTCGCGGCGCGACGAATGATCGAAGCGGCGGGGTAAGAACCCGGGAGTGAATCTCTTGACCCCGATCGCGCGCATCCGAGGTGAGGTGGATCGCCCGAGGTGAGACCGTCCTCGGTGCACTTCCCCGCGCGATCGAAACCTGACCTTGACTTGCCTTTGCTAGCCGCTTCCCTCGCGCTAATCGCGAGCGATTCTTCATCGTAGGAGAATACTGGACTGGCGCGTTCCCTATCTTTCTCACTGTGAAAACACGTTCTCAAAATGGAAAGAAATAGGCGCTGTTGAAACCATTCTATCTTTGTCTGAAAATGTGCTCGCAAAAAAAAAAAAAAAAAATGATTAGCCAACACTGTTAAACTCGTAGTGTCAAATTATACTCAATTTGAGTCATTTTTAACTGTTCCATAGGTCGCCCACTGCTCCTACTGAATATTTCATTAATTCTGACTTAAAAGGAAGGTAAAATTTTAACTAACATGGAAGTTAAATTAGATAAATTAACAACATATTGAGTAAGGCTTATTCAATATGTATTGCTAATTTTTTCTCATTGTTTTAGTCAAATTAACCGAGTATGAAGTAGGAGCAATGGCGACTCGTAGCAAATTAGAGTGAAGGAAGCTAAAATATAGCTATGGCAGTTAAGATGTTTCGTTATATTAAAATAGAGACATCTAATATTGTCACTCCCAAAGCTCAACTTTTTCGCTGTTAAAATTTTGGTGCTACAGTAAAAAATATTCACTGATAGAACCAAGTAACGTTTAGATAAATCCGTTATGCTAATTTTTCTTCGCAATAGTAACTAAATCGAGTTGAATGTTCAATTTCACGTAGGATAATGAGGAACAGTTGCTACTTTCTTAGCTATTCATATTAAAGAGCATTTTTAATTTCAGCTATTTTATAATAAAATTGTATTTCATAGTAAATGTATTTTATTTTTAACAATTAATTTTTAGCAATAACAGCAAACTCTGAACCTGAACTAGTTAATGACATTTAGCTAATACTGCTAAGTTTTTTTTTTGCGTGAAGGAGAGATTTGGGGCACAAAACATGTTGCCTCTTTCGAATTTGGGAACACTTCTTGTACGAAACACATAATCTAGTATACTAAGATTCGAATTCATAGTCGTTCCTCAAATCTTAAGACTTAAGAATTTCTTAAATCTTAAATCGTTTTTTAAAATTATACAGCTGATCTTGGCTGTTTTATAATCTATGGTTCAAAAAATGAAAAATTAATGGAAAAATAACTTTTAATGTGTAAATTGAAAATGTAAGCGATTAAATGTATTTAAGTAAATGTAATTAAAGATTATTTGTCGTCTTTCTCGCGCGCTTTCTTCCTTTTTTCGAACCACAGAATATAAAGCAGCCAAGAGGTCAGCTCTACAATTTGAAAAGACAATTAAGATTTAAGAAATTCTTAAGTGAATTCGGAGCTAAGTCTACGTTCTCCATACGCTCGAGTCTCGAGCGAGCGATCGAGACGAGCCGTCGGTACCGTCGGTATCGGCGGACGCGCCGCCCGATTCGGATCCCTTTGACAAGGCGTCGCACGTGGACGCGGATAATTGGATATCAGCAACGGTACGCCGGCAATTTGTCGCGCCGACCGATAATAGAAACTCGCGCGGGTTATAAACGGTATATAGGACTCGTTTTACCCTCAAACCGAGCGCTACATCAAGGTCGGAGTGTATTAATAAGCCCGGGGGCCTCTCTTTCTCCGTGGCATTGTGATACTCGTAGACTAAACACAATGATTTCCCATTGTCCTGCGTGATCGATCAATTTCTCGCGGAGCTATAAGACAGCTTACAAAGTATCACTTATTCAGGAAACTTGCAAGGTCTGCCGGGTACGAGGAAGCCACGCGGCTTTACATTATTCCGAATTACATGCAATTTTGCGGTACGTCGTATGTGAGCTTCAGCTGAAAGAACTTCGACCGTCCGCGCTCGCGAATTACATACTATTTTGCGATTCGTCATCTGTGAGTTTCAGCTGGAAAACTTCGCCGAGGAAAATCGATTCGGAGGAATGCTTACAGATCTCATTATTGATATCCGCGAGAAATATTCTTACAACTTTTTCGCATTACGGCGTATTATTATTTCATTTTCTCAATCCGTCTCTTTCTACTCCGACAATTCACGTTGTGTAATTTTGACATGTACATACGCGACCCGACAAATGTATCAACCGTCTGAACGTCGTTGGCCAAATCGAATTACGCTGTATCTGTAATCTAATTAATTTTCAATGATTGTGCCAGTGAACGGAAAACAGCGCGTAATAGAAGGTCAATCAAGCGGGTTCATCGATTCGATTTAACGCGGTTAAATTTGAGAACGTGCTGTCTTTTGCCGTCGCCTCGCCGGGGAGAGACTTACGCGCAAACGTCGATAATAGCGCGTCGGTGAGGCGGGTTTCGATATTACATTTCGTTCCGCGATTTAATTGCTTCGTTATGGAGTGATACGTGATACGTGATACGTGCTCTACGAGCGCGTACCGTAAACTGAAATATGAATTCCTTTTTTGTTTATTGCCTCCGGCAGCGTTACATGTTGCAGCCTCCGTAAGCAAACAATTACATTCATTGACAAAATTGCAGCAATCGCACAACACAAAGTCTAGATCTATAATCCCCCCAAGTTATTACGGCGGTAATATGATCGGAAGTATCAAATCAGGGTATCACAAATACGCGAGCATAGTTAATGCAAGATCTTTTCTTTTGTCTTCCTTCTTTTTTTTTCCCCTTTTAATACCTGCGATGTGAAACGACAAAATTAGCCAATTTTCAGTTATTATCATACGTGGTGGTTTCGTATCGCCATGTTGACGATGATTCTTACAATTTAAACAGTAATTTGGTAATCGCTGCGTACATTGTATCTTTACTGGTTACGACATCGCTTCGTGTAAATATCTTCCGCATTATTGGCGGAGATATTTTGTTTATATATTATATAAGTAAAAAAAGAAAAATAATTTAATGTACTATTTTTTTTTATTATATATTACGAATTAATTAAAATAATTGTATTACATTCTAAAAAAAATATGTTTTGCAAGTAACTCGACATGTGAATAAATATGATAAAAAGGCATATGAATTGAATTGTTGAAAAATAGAATGTCCACAGTTTAAAATCTATAATTAACTCCGACAATAAATATATCAGAATTGAAAACATAGGGTCGTGCCGTTGAACCGAATAAGCGCCCGTCTCCGGCTTAGGTTCAATGGAGTTAATTACATATATTAAGAGCTTCCCGTTATTTAGCTTAAAGTAAATATTTAAAGGGCAATTTTACAATTTCCATAAAAAATCAAAAATAAAAATCAATGGGATTATTTCCATTAAAATAGAGAACCTTTTTTTTTCTTCCAATTATATTGTTTAAAAGTTTCACACAATATTACGTTGATTAATTTATTAAATTAGAGTTTTCGCGTTTCAAGTTGGAAATATTTTATTAGAATAATTGCTACGTCCCGTCCATAATTGTTTTTTGTTAATTCTTAATTGTTAATTGTCCATTTTGCAAAAAAGCAAAAAAATAAATAGAAAATTACATCATTAGCACCTCAAAGTGCATTTTTTTTAATATACATATGAATCCCGATTCTCCATTATTTATCCATAATCATTTTTTTATTTACTTTGCAAAAAAATAGAAGTACATTAAAATAAATGAAAGCTATATCATATGGGATGATACGTAGCTTCGTGTTAACGCGATTATTTCAAATCCTAGTGATCCCGCATACACCTCATTTTTAGCGGAAATCCTTTTCACAGAAGAACTTTTCAAGTGACTGTTATAGCCGCCCATCTTATTTCACTATTATCATGTATCAATTTTGTGGAAAATTTGCATTTTGGGATGTCAACCTCACAGATCTGTTATCGTCGCGTAAAACGAGGAGAAAATAAAAAAAATTTCTTTTTTTAGCTTTTCCGATATCACTTTGATGTTTACTCAATGAAAATCGGAAAAGTTCCACGAACCGGGCCGACCGTACGTTTGCAGATACGCACGCAGGATACACGCAAGGTCGCGGCCGTATGTAATTGCGCGCTGCACCGCTTCCGTTAAGAGTCGAAAATTAGCTGGAATTTAACCGGCGACTTAACGACGAAGAGCCTCAATCAGTAAGCGAAGGATATGGCATTAGCCCTCTGTTAAGCACGCCCACATCCCGTTGTCGCGGCGTTATAAAAACCGCGCGTGGCCGGCGCGGATGGTACATATTGCCGTCGAAAAGTGACATATCGAGGGAGCAAGGGAGCGAAAGCGAGCAAAACGTACGACGATGCACGTGCCGGTGATCCTCGGTGTAGTGTTGCTACAGGCGATTTACGTGTCCGCCGGGGTAAGCCCTTCCGCTTACTTTCGTACAAACGCGGTTAGATCTTAAACAGAGTGCTTTCCGCACGGTAGGAAAACGACAATCGACCGTACGCATTGTGATCCACTACTGTGACGGCACACATTGTGATGTGCGACTCGCGTAGATTGTGCCCGCGCGCGCGCGCGCGCGCG
This sequence comes from Tetramorium simillimum, assembly GCA_011636635.1. Classification (NCBI taxonomy): domain Eukaryota; kingdom Metazoa; phylum Arthropoda; class Insecta; order Hymenoptera; family Formicidae; genus Tetramorium; species Tetramorium simillimum. The sequence goes on along the minus strand of VBVQ01002110.1, from coordinate 7,138 downwards.
CACGGCTTGTCGAAAGAATGGTGCTAAAGTCCGACACCCGCGAGAATACCCGGCGCGCTCGTAATAAATTCTGATTTTGCGTAGCCACCTGACTGGGTGCCCCCGGAAATGTTGGAGATGGTTCAAGAAGACAAGAAGCGGTGCATGGCCGAGCACGGAACTACCCAAGGTGAGCCCCGCAATTAATAGCGCGACCAACATTCGGCCGATAATCTCGCCGTTATTTTCCACACACCCGGAAAAAAATAATTCTGAAAAAAAATAATGCGTGGAATCCTTTAAATCTTAGAGGATTTTACTCTTACATTGACTTGAAAAAGATTCCTCCAAAATCAAGAGAAAAATAGTATAAAGAGTATTTAAGAGGGAAAAAAGTATTTTTCACTTTATCGAAAGAGGACTACATTTGCTGTAAAATAGTAAGTTTAGAATATAGGAAAAATCGCTTTGAACGTAAAATATTTTTTTTCGGATGCACAATCGTTTAAAGCCGCCCGAAATAAAGCGTTTTACTCATTTTCGAAGACTGTTCATTCCGAGATCTTTCTATATACGCGTCAAAGTTCTTCTTGCATTTTTAACGGATATTTCAATTCCGCGATGTAGCGCTTATCGACGAAGTTAACGATGGGAAGCTCACGAACGACCGGAGCATAACGTGCTACATGAACTGCCTCCTCGACGCCTTCAGTTTGGTAATGTTTTTTTTGAAAATATTTCTTTTATTACGCGCGACGAATCGAGAAATGCAAAACTGACTGAAACGATACTTCGCCGATCAGGTCGACGAGGACGGTAACCTGGAAGCCGAAATGCTGATAAGCGTTATCCCGGCGGAATTTCAGGAGATAGGCAACAAGATTTTGAACAAATGCGCTAAGCAAGGTGCGTTGTGGACGTGATGCCATTTTACATGAACTTTCTACAACGTTATTTTATTATTTCACGAGCCTCCTGTCTCTAATTCGGTTAATATTTCAGACGGCGCGGATGCATGCGAAAAGATTTATGAAGTAGCGAAGTGCGTCCAAGGAACAGTACCAGAGGTAAATAGACGTGTTATTTTTAGTCGATAATTCTTAATGAGATCGTAGCTAAAAGTACCATTCTTCAAAAAGATTATTATTATTATTGTTTATAATAGTAGTGCAAGATGGGCGAGTAAGGCTATTTCAGTCCCTGAAAATCTAGATTTACAAAACTCCTCTGTGACTTGCCGCTAAAAATTGTACGTGGGATGGGGGCCGAGATTCAAACTCAAGATTTAAATCCTTTCGTCGCTAGTCACTCGCGTTAGCACGGAGCCACGCGCCATCCCATTATTGTTTATAAAAGAGTACATTTTTTGCGCGATTAAATCGATAAAATCTCTCTCCCACGCCTCTTTTTCTGTCAATTAATACAATTAAATGTATTGTTACAGCTGTGGTTTATGGTTTAATTCGACGCATGGGAGAACGAGTTTACTCCACGAGCGCGTGCGACGACATTCTCCAACATATCCCGCAAATAACGTTACGAAGTAAAACAACTCGCTTCATCGAGAACAATAAGGAACAAAGAAGTAGCCTAGGGATACGTATTACGTAAATTTAATAACAAAAAAATGTGATTTGTGATTATAATAATAGTAAATAATCATTATAAACACGCCATGCGGCCTAACATGAATAAAATTGGTAAAAAAATATTGATGTTTGACATTAAAATATTGGCTGAGGTATAAATATGCATTAAAATCAGATCCGAGCGTGATAGCAAATTAAAGGGGAGAGACGTGAGGTATCGATGCATAATCACGAGCTATTTATGAGTCCATGTTTAATTAAACAATTTTTTTTATGATCTTATTCGCCTTTGATTCTAGTACCATTTGACTTTCTCGCAGAATCGCGCGTGTGTCAATTAATTAAAAAGAATTCGTTATAAAGAGTAAATTACGTAGCAAGAGTTAATTAGGTACGGTAGCTTCGAGAGAAAAGATTTATTAGAAGGAAAAGATCATGTAGTAAAACACCGAAGAAAATCTACAGGGCTCGTTGTTAGACCTCGATTGAAATTGAAGGGTCCGACGTAAGGACGAGGTAAGTCCATAATTTGTAAGTCTACTTTAGGGAGGACTTTACAAATTAGCCGACTTTACAAATTACGAACTCACAAATTACGTACGTTCGCTATATAGAGTCCTTCAATTATGTACGAGGTAAGAATTTCCTCATCGGTGCCATAATTTTGTACCATAATCATATTTTATATGCACGTTCTTATATGATAATCCACACGGGGAAAAAAAATGATGTTATATTAACAATATTAATTAGTAGCACTCCGAGTAAAATAATTTTGTTAATTTAATAATATTATTAATGAAACCAGTACGTCATGCTTTTGTTCTAATAAAATGTTATTTGTCTCATTAATGCGTTATTAAATTAACAAGGTTATATAATTAGACTGCTGCTGGCTAATGCCGTTAATATAACATCATTTTCTTACACACGTACTTCCGAAAATTTCAAGTAGAATAATTGCTTGTTTACGTGTGGTAGTGCACATAATTACGGTTTTTTTAGCCGTGAAATTTCCTACACTTTGTAATTTCACGGTACGGCGACTAGTATAGCATCAATGCGAGGAAAAAAAAAATGTTGTGTAATTTCATCATTGGATCTCTATCTGAAATGACATCGCGTAATTTTCTCAGTCCATCTGGGTTACGAGAAAACTTCATCCAGGGAATTTAATTATTGCTTCGGATAATGCACAGCTGCTAATGCATAAAGTACATTTTGCTGTTAACTTTGAAACAATGTCAAGGCCAAATGAAATTTTGCAAAATTTTTTCACACGATATTTTTCCACAGCGCTCGGCTGGCCTTGCTGTATAAATTTTTAATTAATTACTAGTTTGCTAATAAATCCATTACAAGTTACCAAGTTGCTTCAAATTTGACGGTTAATTTACATTCGTTAAAACTTTTCCCGCCGAAAGGTCGTCACGATTCGTGACTTTGTCCACGTCATTCCATGAATCCCTCGGGAGGAGACGTTTGCATGAGCATAATAATAATATGCATGAATAGGCCCATTAACGACTGAGCTTCGTTATATTTAAAAAGCACCGTGCTCCATATTCCGTTCTCCTTTTTTCATGGAATTTGCGCCGGTTGGCACAGCTTACTAAAATAATTCTTCATATTGTTAATTGAATATGGATGCTGCACAATGTGGACACCATACAAAGGTCACGGAGCTCGGAGAACGCACGGCTTCGGTCGTTCTCTTAGTGTAACACGAGCGAAAAAGTGTACGCATCGTTTGTCCTGCGCGGCGCGCGATACGGCATATAGTCGCGTCAAATTAATCATAATCCGCATTGGTTGAAATTCAAATTGTTCTGCCGCTCCAACCGCTTCGCTTGCCGCCGCAGGACTTAAATTTGTCGCTCACTATAAATAATCGACTACACAACTACATTTACGGTGTCCAATGCAATCGGGGAACATTTTTAATTCGTGCCATTGAGTACGTGCCATGCAATTCCATTGCTGTGCGGAGACATTGCAAAAAGAAAAAAGGGGGGGAGGAAGGGAAGATCACTACGAAAAGAAAATTGCTACGTCGTCGACACGACTCCTACTGCGTTCAGTGATGTGCACGTGAACGACATTCAATACATAGGTATTTCCTACGCGCGAGTGAAACAAACAGCAAGACATTAACACTGTATTATCCGAAATAAATCTCGTAATCACTTGGAAGTCTGGTGTGCGAAACAAAGCGAAATCGTAAAATGTCTGCAGTAACGGAACGACCCTTGAGAGCACGGAGAAAAGTCTTTCATCTTTGAGCCGAGTTAAAAAGAAGCTTTCGTTAAAAAGATGATAGATGAGTTTCAACGTGGAAACACTGCTTAAAACACTTATTACCGAAAGTCATTACGATAATGTGATTTACATCAATTTCGCGTGAGGAATTTTTCCCCCAACTTTTCTTGCCGATCAAAAATATTGCATTCAGCTTTAAAAAAAAAAAAAGGATCGAAACGATGGAAATTGAATTTTGTTGCACTTTGAATGTGACAATTAAAATTTCCGTGATTCGATTTGACATTTACGTCGCTCCAAACATTGTAAAGCCCGGCGGGCAAAGACCTTTTCGATCATCGAGTAAAATTGAAAGCAGCGTAATTTCGGAAAGCAATCGACGCGATCTGGAAGAATTTTTCTCCGTGGAACGTGGCGAGGGTGCGCTCCAGAGGGGAGGTGCAACGAAACGTACGGGGGAGTACAACAAAGCCGGGGGCAACAACACCAACTTGAGGGATTGTTTTCGTACGGGGGAGAGTACAGACCTTAAGGTCGATCGAGTGGATCGCGCCGGGATGCGGCGAGGAGTGCTCTTTCGCGTCGTTGCCGCAATTGACATTGTTGTTAACGTTCGGCAGCGAGCCACCCGCCCTGAACTGATTTCCCAGGTTAATGTGCAGATGCTTGCCGCTGGACTGCGGTGGACTGGCGCCGGCACTCTTGACGGACAGCGGGGTCTCCGGTACGCCGGATCCCGTGGGACTAGCACCCACCGAGCTGCTCGCCGAGGCCACCTGTGGCAGGTTCCCGTCAATTGACAACCATGGCCAGCGCAAACAGTTAACGATCGTAAGCGATCTCTCTTTCACCCGGGGGGGCCCTACGGCCCTTCGGTTGCCCGGCCGGCCGGTTAGCCCGCGGCGAAATCGGGCGCCTTCGTGACGAAAGCGCCCAACAATTGCCAGCCGCGGGCTAACCAGCTCTGTTTTTCTCCTCCCCGCTGCGAGACTTATCGCGGAGTCAGGACTTAGGGAGTCTCACCCTCGTCCTGCTACCCTCGTTTACCATTCCTACTACGTGTGACGTAACGGAACGGAACGGTTAGTTGTTACGGTCGCGAGACGGCGAGAGTGCCCGCGATCCTCGGTTTCCTCTTTCCCGATTCCGTAGGCCTTGGCTTCCGCGGCGTAGTATATCGGCCCTGCCGTGAACCACGCTCCGATAAAACTGGTTCTTATCTCCGGATTCCATTCTCCCGATTGCCGTCCCGAGCGGTGAAACCTTAGGCAACAACGCTCCGCGAGCGAATAAATTTGGGTGGCGCGAGCACGAAACTTCCCTACCTACGTCGTAAAATATCCAATTCGAGGAATTCGGGTCTTCGCTATCTATCGATAGACAAGACTTGACAAAGGACGGTTTAAGAGCTGACAGTTAATGATAGAGCGGCCGTTATTTGAGAGTCAAATTTGAGCATCCTTCATCCTAAATTAAAAGTCGGCAAACTCTTTTGCGTAGCAGTAAATGTTTTAGGCTTCGCTGAAAATTCAAGGATATTGCGTAGCCACTTACGTAAGAAAACCAATAATTTTTATTAATAAAATTTTCGGGATACAATGATTACATAATTTGCCGACTCTTAGCCTACACTGAGAGAAAAATATAGCTACTTTAGGCCTCAACCACAATTTTATAATATTTCTAACGATAATTATGATTAATTTAATTATATGTATCGTTATGTTGACCATAATTATCGTTAAAAATATTATAAAATTATGGTTGAGGCTAAAAGAAACTATATTTTTCTTTTAGTGTGTCCTACACTCATAGAAAAATATAGTTACTTTTGACCTCAACCACAATTTTATAACATGTCTAACGATAATTATCAACTTGACTACAGGCATCATTATGTTAACCATAATTATCGTTAGAAATAATAAAATTGTGGTTGAGGCTAAAAGTAACTATATTTTTCTATCAGTGTAAATTATCGCACTTATATCCATTTCCATCAACGAAGATTAACTTTAATCTCAGTTTAACTCACTTTTTATCCTTTTCTAATTCTTAGGATTAAAAAAAAATCTAGAAAGTAAGTTAAAAGTTTATTGAAAATTGAAGTTAATTCACGCCAGCAGAAACGGATATCCGACGTCTAAAAAAAGAAATTTCTGCGCGTAAAACGCGGAGAATTCAATCGCGTTTCATCCGTTCGGTTCCAAGGGGGCTATCCCGTAGTATCTCGGATAGCGTCGAAGCGGTCCCGCGAGACGTCCTTATCTTTCTCGCGGCGATTGGAGAACGCGGCGGCGGTTCCGTTTTAACCGCACGGGGGCATGCGGAGGTGCGCTCGAGGACGCTAAATGCATCGACCCAACCTCGCCGACGCTCCCGTTGAAAATACCTCGAGGGCCGCCGGCGCTGCTATTGAGAGAGCGGAATGTTTACATGCGCATCGAAACGAATCGAACGGCGCCGTAACGAAACGCCGAGAACTGCTCACTCGTCACCCGCGAGAGACCGCCCGAGGGAAGCCGTCCCTCTCTCTCTCTCTCTCTCTCTCTCTCTTCTCTCTCTCTTTCTCCCGTCGCGTTCCTTTTATTTATTTTTTTCCCCGAAACTCCGCGCTCTCGCCGTCAAGGTGTTTAAACGCCGCGCTCCGAAGCGCGGGACTGAAGAAGACGATCCGCAGGCTGAAAACGCGTGGAGATTTCGACCGACAGCGCGGCGGCATCGATCGCGCTCCGGCCTCCGGCGCGAGATTAATCCGCGTCGCGTAATCGACGCCTCCGACGCGCGAACGCGCGCTCTCGAATGCACCGCTCGCTCGCGTTCCGGCATGCGTTTCGCGCGCGCGCGCGCGCGCGAGCGTTCGACGAAAATCCATGCGACGTACAGACGGCGTCATTAATGCCTGGACATACTAACTGTACTAGTTCAGAGTGTGTCTTTTTCTTTCCAATATGGTAGCATGTGGAAAGAGAAAGATACACTCTGAACAAGTGCAGTTAGTATGTCCAGGCATTAATGACGCCGTCTGTACGTCGCGTATGTGCGTCGCTCGCTCGCGGTTTAGTACATATGTACGCGTGCCGCGGCCCCCGCGCGCGCGAGATGCACTTGCAACAGCAGTGTCGCACATACACGCACGCTCGCTCGCTCGCTCGCGGAGCAACCCGGCCGATACACAGGCAAGGCAAGGCAAAGGCACAGAGGCAAGGCACAAGGCGGACACGCACGCACGCACGCACGCACGCACGTACGCACGCACGCATACACGGAGATACGCGACAGCGCGGTAAGCGCGCACAAAAAAAAGAGAG
>VBVQ01002109.1:0-27500 GCA_011636635.1 Tetramorium simillimum | reverse complement strand
ACCTTGAAAGGTGTCGAGACAACTAAAATTCACCCTGTATATATATATATATATATATATATATATATATTTCTTTTGTTTGCGGCGCGAATTTAGTTCCTGACATTTCCACGTGCATAAAATACGACATGTGTAAGGAGCTGTTGTTCGAGTATCTCATTCTTATAATCCATCTTGTCATGTCGTGTTTAAATAAAGATTATTGCGTATAAATGCAGGCAATTTTTTTTTCAATATAATGAACACGAATTATAATAGTTTCATTTTTTAACGTTTGCTTAAGCTTGATCGATTTAAATCGTCACAAATCCTACGCTATATGTATATAAATTACGATTGTAACGGCGCTTTCCGCTTTACCCTTAATCCGCAACGACCGTAACACGTAAATGTTATTGGGTTAAATTATTTTTAGATATTCTCTGGAATCAGCGGAATTTGTTGAAGCAAGGCGATTGCTGCGTTACAACCGGACGTAAAGGCGCGATATCAGATATACGAGGTAACGCCGTAAAAAAAAAAAACTAGAATCAGGAATGTCACCTGTTTGTGCAAGTGTTAACATTATCCCACAGCGCGACTGCGGATAGAACACAGCACCTCACACAACCACGAAAGCAAAACAGGATATTATCTCGATGGCAAAAAATTTCGTCTTGGGAAACGGCTTTTATCACTTTGATTTATGGCCTCGATCCGCAACTTAGCGTGCGACGGGCTACGTGTAACCCCATTTTCAAGAAGCGAGCACGTAGACAGAATGAAGGGAAGTGATCGGAATTGAAATGCTCTTGCGATAAATAGATCGCGCGATTAAATCGTCGATTATCTAGCTATTGATAATAATGCCAAGGATTCGTCGCAAAGCACTATTGCAAATTGTAACGTCACAGGCTTTCTTATCCGCAGTGATCTTAAGATATTTCATAATTTAAATTAAATTTTTATTTTAAATGTATTGTAAAAGAAAAAGAGATTCTTATTATATATTTTATGTTCCTAAAAAATTTTTTAAATTGTGATGAATTACTAGAAATATTCTCATTTTTGTTTTTTGTACATAAAAAATATACAATGTATACATAACAATACTGCGTGCTCTTTAGATGATATCAGTCATCGCTGGCTGCTCCATCTCGACATTCCAACAAGAGCGCCGGCTTATATTCGCGCATAGTTTAAAAACGCTTTCGGATATTGTACACATCACGCGGTCGTCCAGAAGGCGAGTAGAGAAACATACATATTTGTAGAATGTAGGAGCGAGGTGAGGCCCAGATAGATAGAGAAAGAGATGGAAAAACAAGGAGGTGCAAGTTGATAGAGGGAGAAACAAAAAGGGAGAGCAAGTTCGATGAGAGGCTGAGGTTCTCCAACGCGCGATACTCGGCACACAGAGCAGCACCGATGGCCGCCATTACTCCGCACGATTCGTTCCAAGCTTCCAAGTATTCGTTATTTGTTTGCTTCTCTGCCGGGACTCGAGTCCGCTTGTCTATTTTAGCGGGCGCTGCCGCGTCGGACTCGCTCCGGTCCACCTCAGTCTGAATACCAGGAATTTCGACGTTAGCCTAGACGACCCGTGGGCGCGGGTGAGAGAATCGTCGGTAGTCTCTCCGGACGAGCGGATCAGCGGGCTGCGTGTTTTGCAGATCCGATCAAGGCCGACACCCCGAGGATACCGTTTTTGCACACGTTAAAAACAAGTCGCAACTACTTTCCGACGTGACGCATTCGAACGTGGATAGCGATGCTATTGATTCAATTCAGCTGGAAAATTCGTACCATTTCTTCTTGCTGTAGGAAAAGTTCTGGAGTGAGAGATTTGAACAAGATCATTTCAACGTACGCATTCTTAATCGTGTTTTCTAAACCCCCAAGCATCCTCTCACTTGTCCTTTACTTTAACTGCTAAAAATATCGAAGGGCGTTTGGAATTCTCGTAATCTTAGACGCTCCTTTCTTTCTGCGAGATGGTTACGTCCGCGACGTCCGGCACGTCCCCCTCGTAAAATCGACGACGCCGAGTGGAATTGCGTCGGACGTGTTGCACGACCCTCTCGCCTCTCTCTCGCGTCTCTCTCGCACATCGACGATCGTTCGAGATCCGCGCGCTTATCCTCGTTTACGCCTTATCGCTTAAACTCCTCCTGCGGATCACGACGAAATATAAAAACGCGAGGCTCGTGCCGCGACGACGTCGCGCGCAGCGATCATGCATCCTACTCCCGCGCGGTTTCGGAGAGTCAGTCGGAAACCAGTCTGAAGCCAACATCGGGATCGGGTTTAGCAGGATTTTGGCGCTAACGTGCACGTTGGCGAAGCCGAAATAGCGCCCGGGAATGCTCGCGGCTAGAAGCGAGAGAGAAGAGATAGAAGCGAGAGGGGCGAAAGAGAGAGAAGGAGGAGGATAGAGAAGAGCCGGGGCTTTCGGGGCCCGGTCCCCGGAGTACTGGCGACTGGCGATTATAAAGAACAGTAAAAAAGAAACGAGAGGAGACACGGAGAGAACAGGAACGGGCGAGGCGGACGCGCTGCGGAGGGAACGAGACGGATAGGAGCGGCGTATAGGCACATCGTCGTTGGCTGCGTTTAAAAAACCAGTTGTGCGAGCCAAGCCGACAGCGACGGCACTCGGTTGGGGCACCGAGAAAACCGGCGAGAAGGAACGCGTGGGCCGCACCGGGTCCTACACGGGCCCCGCGCGCTTTCGGGCCCTTCGCTCCGCGGTGATGCTCGCTCCGGTCGTCTCGACAGACACGGCGCGGCACGGCTCAACCCAATTCGATGCTGCTCTCGCGATGATTTTACGAATCTTCATGGCAGAGTGGTACAATACAATTATAGAAATAGGAATGGAAGGTAAATCTTCGATCGCGATTCCTCGAGCATCCTCAATTCCGAGCGATTTCTCAAGTACAATCTAAAGATTATGCATTTCTTTTTTTTTTTTTTTTCTTTAACGCTGTGATATATCACGATGATACCGGTAGCATGCCTATCGCTACGCGTCCCGATACTTTATATTCAGTAAAATTTATGCAAATTGCAATAGAGCTGCGCTACTCGACAAGAACCTCTTGCCGAGAGTGAATCTCGGACGGCGTAACCGTGATGTACATACATACATACGACGAAACGAAAGCGCGCGTACTTACGAGCGAGCGGATATGACTGCGCGCATTTTACGCGTGGTCAGGTGATTTCGGTGACGTCACCGTTGGCCGAGAGGTTACGAGGCGCAAGATGCAACCAAAATTATGCAAATACGATGCAAATCCCGGCGCGCCGTGACGCTAATCCACGTCACAATATTGGAGGTAATTGGCCGGCAGCGCTGTCGCATTCTCTCTCTCTCTCTCTCTCTCTCTCTAGCTTTCTTTTTTCCGCCGCTTGTGAAATCTCGACCACCCGAATGCCCGGAAATCATCTTGGAGGAAATCACGAGATTCGCAACGATTTTGACTATCTGTATGTGCATATTTATGAAAGAGATCAAACAGGTTCATGCGATTTTTCACTCGTTAAACGCGTAATAAAATTGAAACTTTCTGCCTGTCAGAAACAGAAAGTTATATCTAAATCTGATTTGAAAATAAAATTATGGATTTAGCATTTTATGGATAAGAAAATTTATAAATAGAAGAATCTATGAAAATGGATGAAGAATATAGCTGCGCGATCGAGAGAAAGTACGACGTTTTTTAGGAATCACCCAACTGCTGTATCTTAATCATTACCTCTGCAATTTTCAAAGTTTATAACGCGTGCGCGAATTTTCAAGATCGGGGTCTCCGATACCGTTCTATTACATTGTCCAAGTTCAATTCTATAAGCGATGTTAACAAATTGCAAGTCACAGCTGGAGCTTCCACAGTCCTCGTGGGGATTAATCGCGAGAGATCATCCCGCATACCTGTCTAGCCCTTATCGACCCTTGTCCACCTTGTCTCGCACGACGCTACAAAAGGAGGGGTATGCCGGGGACGAAAGGCGGGCGGGTTCATTCATGCCGGTACCGCAGAAGAAGAAGAATTATCTCGGCCGCTCCGTTATCTGCGGCGGCGTACGTGCGTGTGCATCGAGCCTAAAGGTAGTCACGCACCTCAAAAGAGATACCGCAATCTCGGACTGAGCGACCGAGCAAGAGAGAAAGAAAGAGGAGGGGAAAGACGGAAAGAGAGATTCACGCTGGAGCGACCGAGACGGGACGATCTTCGCGTCTCGCGGCTTCATCGTGGGGGTTGATGAATGACGGGCGGTCAGCCACGACCACGCTAAAGTTATCTGGGTAATCTGAGTAGGAGAGAGGTCCCACTGTCTTACGGTGAATTTTATTACGGCGCTCCTCTACTCGCGGCAAGAGCGAGGTCAGCGAGAGACGGCGGCGTACATACACGCGTCGCTTGCGCCGCGGCCTGAAAACGAGACTGGGTCAGGCTCGCGGTTGCATCAGAGACACAGGGATCCCCGGCCACCCTACGCCGACGGACGACCACGAGCGATGTACAAGGGCGAACTTGGGAATTTCTGTCCATTCAAGTCCTTGACCCACTATTGGCACATCGCGAGCACGCTTCACTATGAATCGAGCACATTTGTAGCGACATCTTGCCACTCGTGTTCACGACGAACCCCTTGGGGCCCGAATTTCACGGGATCGGTAACTCCGTGCAAGGGGGTAAAAAAAATGTGGCGCAGCGGAGAAGACGGCTTCATCCCTGCGGGTCTTTTTACCTCCCTTAGACTCTGTCGATAATAAAAGACCATCGTCGAGTGGGCCCTATGCGAACTTTGGAAGGTCCCCGTCGCGATTCCTCTCGTTACCGACTGTATTCGCTCCCTTTTACGCGGATCGATATTATTATTAATAATTTTCAAGCTACTAATGTTCTGTATATATTGTAAGTTTACGTGGCTTAACTTTTGCCGTCGGAAATGTCAAGTTTCTAAATTGACAGCTGTTCGAAGCATTTAAGTTGATCACAAAATATATAAATTATTAACGCAAGTTTATAGAATTTACATTTACTGAAAAGCGAGAAGGTAATGGAGAATCGGAACAAGTAGATAAGATCATCGGCGATCTCGTGACGTGCCGGCCAAAGTTATCGAAAAGTCATCGAACGGTGCGCTGGTCGACTTTTCGAAAGGTCAGACGGGTTTTCGCTACCCGTTAGCTCGGCGCCGGTGGAAGCAATCCAGTGTGCACCGGCTTTAGATTTTAAGGGGATTATAAAGCCGCGTTTGACCCGCGGCCTCGACCGGTTCATTAGAGAATGTTTCTGCTCTTTATCTCTCTTTCTCTGACACACACCTACAGATACACACACAGATATACAGAGAGTTTGCGCTAGAAAGAAACGAGAAACAATGTCGATCTTAGCCTTTGGAGAAGCATCGTTCGTCCTCGTAGCCGCGCGGCGCGTGCCCGATCACGCGACGATAGAGGACGATTAACGACGAGATCCGCTCGGACAAAAAGCGAGTCTCGTCGCGGTTAACCGGGGGCATTAGTTCCCCAAAATGATGATATTTCGCCGCGGATAATTACATGTCATTAAAATTTCGTCTCACGAAACGATTCGGGCCCGGGCCCGCGCCGGCGAGAGTCCAACCGGTCAACCGATTCGTCTCGTAATTGCCGTTGGAGTGGGTTTTGATTGGGACCCCGGGACCTGAGACAAGAAAATGAGAACGTCGACGATGAAGACAAGCGTGGTAATTACAAACGATTATAAATAGAACGTTTTTGCGTAACGTTAATAGCGTATTTCAGAGGTGCGGTAAATGTAATAATAAAAATATCAAATATTTTATTACAATATTTATCAACTGTAGAGATCTCTCTATAGAGAGCTACGTTTTAATTTGCTTTAATTTATTTTACATTCAGCGCTAATTGCCGTCTAGTTTTTATCTGTATAGACGTATTGAAAAATCAACGCATTTAAGAAGATGCATAATTGATGGAAAACACCTTCGTTGTTCGATCGCCGATTCACTTTTTGCACGCAGAACGGCCTTGTTGGTGATGACGTCAGCGAAGACACAGGTCTGTCGAGCATCCTGTGGCGGATTCGCTCGATGCCAAGCGAAGGCAAAAAAGGCGCTGCGTAACAAGCAACGTTACAGCGATACGTGTGTCTACTTGCAAAGAGATCGTATGCAAAAAAAAAAATAAATCAAGAAGGAAGAAAAATCTCACTGAAAAAAAACTTACGTTCTTGTTTGACTTTTCATTTCGAAACTTTTCTCATGACAGGTCCTGCGGGATGATCCTTCGCGCGGTCCCGAAACAACTGCAATTTTTAATCGCGATATAAATTTGTTTACAATGGATAATCTCTCGCGCGAAGTGGAATTATCTCTCTTTATAATTTAGAATCTTAATAAAGAAATTATTCTTTATTATCAATTAAGATTAGTTTATTCTATCAGTTAATCATGTAGACGTTTTCTTATACACCTATCGAATTACTGTGCATGATTGTATGAGTATAATGTTGAATAAAAGGAAATTATCATCTGTTTACACAGCTATTAATCGGAATAAGCTGTCTTCATAATAATCGCTTACGCGAATCAACTGGTTATAGTGGCACTCTCAAATCACGGCGGCAATTTTCGCAGCGGCGGCAGTAAAAATATCCTTGAGGCATACAGGTGAGTTAAACTGCACGTTTAACTTTAAATGCCTCGTACGCAATCGCGCCAAGTTTCTATCGTTTTCTCAAACGCCTTCACGTACGCGCGTCCTGAGTCACGCTCGGAGCCTGAGATACGCGGAAATAATAAGGCGCACGTATCCACGGATCAACTTTGGAATAGCGATCGAGATGGCGAATAGCGTTCCCATTCGCCTCTCGATAAGCAATTATCCGAATCGCTATTATCTTCGGTATTATCGAGAAAGGAAACGGCAAAGTCGCATACCGAGGTGAGATTGCGACTTGCAACCGACAATCGCTTCCGATGCGGAAAGTCGGTTTTGTACTTTTTGCGATTGTCATTTGGTCATTGTATTAACGGATGAATGTTGTTGACTTTCGTACGATCTAAATTCGCGCGTTCGGCGGCGAATATTAATTTGATTGAAAACGAACGTCTCGTAGGGCTGGCCGAAACGAGGAAGAAATGGAGAACCGATGGCGCGACGCGTTGCCGTACGCTTACTATACGCTTCTCGACGCCGCCATTCACCGGATCCCTATGAATGAACAGGGACGAACGCACGACGGCGACTTTATACGCGGCGCGTTGCAACGTTGAAGTAAGCGAGCCGGCCGGGCGGGCGAAAGACGGAGAAAGAGACGAGAGCGCGGCACAGGAAGGTGAGCGAGCGAAGAGAAAGAGAGGGACGCGGATGGGAAGGAGAGACGGGATGCAGGTAAAATGTATGCACACGCATATACGTGGCCGAACGGCTCTCTCGCATTGTGTTATTATTCAATAGCGATAGAGTAATTGATCTCGCGCGGCTCTCTCGTGTGCGCGGACGTACGTACTGCGCGTCCGCGGCCGCTGCCTGTGGCGGAAACGCGCGCGAAAGCATTCGCCGGGCTGGCAGCGAGATGGAGAGGGAAAGTATCGTTTAATGACTTTGATATGGGAGGTAGGCACGTCCCTCCGTGTAATCTTCATTATTCACGCGATGTCTTGGCGCTCGCGAGGCACCGCCGCGGTTGGACCGGCGGGAGAGATAACGATCTCTCCGCACCAATATCTCGTGATCGCGAAATGCCACTCTCTCGCTCTCTCCGGGACCAACTCGACTTTTTTTGTCAAGCGAATCAATCGTGGACTCCGAGTGGTCCCTCGCTTTATTTGGACGCAGCGTATCTCGAATGCGGTAGATATGGAAGTGGCATCTCCGTATGAATCAATATTTGATACAGACTGTCCCATCTTCTCGTTGCACTTTCGTTTTGAATCTTTCTCAAAGGGGGAAAATTTAATTGACGTGTTGATGCGATGAGATCTGTTAATTGGTCATTATTGATTTTGATCTCAATAAAATTGATCATTTTTCAAAGATTCGGCGAAAGTGTACAGGGATGTATGTTATTCTATATATTTGTCAGGCCGCATCTACGAGAGCCTCCCATACCGAGTCCTCGTCTCCTTCGCATTCTCGCCAACGTGCCAGACGCAACGCACATTCCCGTAAGTATAATTCCCGGCGTACTGTTTGTATGCGCATGTAAATGCACGGGTATTGTGTTTGCCGATGTCACGGCACCGTAGGAGAGACGTTGCACGATGTTCCGATTCAAGATGTCGCGATCTGTTAGATGCGCATCATCCGCATCGTTTAATTGCGCTCTGTTAAGATTATCTGCATTATTAACTGCAAAACAGTATTATAAAATTTTCGCGGAATGTAGAAGGACAAAAATAAGTTTAGTATCAACATTGATTACTTGAATCTCTCGCGATATGTGTGCCGACAATATTAACTGCAGCACTTGAAAAACAATAAATGAGGCAATGGTTCTCGAGTCTCTTGAAGCAACTTGTAGATTCTGTTATTCATCTAGAAACTACCCGGAGAGATAACGCCAAAGAATTCGCCGCACGTCGCGCGCGCGCGCAAGAGAGAAAGAGAGAAACAGAGAGAGAGAGGACGAGAGGGAAGTGCCGATCGCTCGACACATCAAAAATAGTGAGTGGCGCGAGAAATGGAGCGGCGATCGCTTACCAAATATTCTGTTACCCGTGTAAACCGATGCAAATATCGCGACGGATCGAATTCCCTGCGAGACGATATCGCCTCTTACCGCGCCGCGAGACCGACTTGCCGAGGCACCGGCTCTTGTGAAGCGGGCTTAACACCAGCCACGTTGCCAGCTGAACCATCCCGGAGCCCGACAACAGGAATGCCGTGTGTTAAAATGCCTCCGTGCCTGTGTGCTCAAATCGTGTGTGCGTCTCGTGCGGCGCGCGCGCGTGTGTGCGTGCGCGACGTAGGATGCGTAAAACGTGCGTCTGCGCTTCGTCCCTCTCGCTTCTTCCCACCATCGGGCTCAATCTCTCTCTTTTTCTTTCTCCCGCTGCGTGTGTGCCTTCGGGCCCAGCATCACCTGTCTTTCCTCTCCCTGTCTCTCCCCGGGTCCCATCCTACCCTCGCCTCTCCCTATCCCCCTGGACCTCTCTGGGACTTCGTTCTTTCTCGCTCTTCCCTCCTTCGTGTCTTTCATTCTCGACTTTTTTTCCCCTCGGTTCTCCCCCCCTCCCCCCTCCTCTCCCTGACAACGTAAAAAAAAAGAAAGATTGAAAATATATCCTTGTACGCCACACGGATCTCCTAGAGGACTAGCCTTTAAATCCCGAGTACCTCAGTGAAGGCTTCTGATCCTCGCGCGACGTCTTTCCTCTCTTCCTCCGATAGTTTCGATCGAACAACTTTCGAGCGCAGACGATACCACGGCTTAGCTCAACTCGCTTGTCCCTTCATTTTTTTTCCCTCTTGTATCAGCATATGTTCAAACACAAATATTTTGCCCTACTGATTTTTTTTATTGGAAAAAATATTCCTGTTTACAAAGTTTTTGTGTATATAGTAAATCAGCATTGCCCTTCCCAATTGGCGATCATCGTGAGGATTTTCATGGTCACGGTGAACAAAATGGACTATCGCTCGCTCGCTCGCTCGTGGGATTTCCACGTGGCAACGGCAGGCGCGTGCTTGCGTTTACGACCGTTGCGGTTTTGCGGTTTTGCACGCCGGAGCCGATCGTTTCTCCGGCTGCTCGTTGCGCTCTTGCCTACCGTGCGCGTCGCGTCGCAATATCTCTTGCGCTACGCGGGAAAGCGAGACGCGCGTCCGTATCGGGCAGACGCGGCGCACCTGCGTGCGGAGATTGTTAGCGGCCGGCGTGACGCTGGAAAGCACGGAAACAATTTGTAATAAGGACGATATTTGCGGTCGTGCGCGCGTAGGTCGCCCGCCTCTTCGCAGATATGAATCCGCGACTCGGGATCGCCTTCCAAGTGGTTCGCGAGTGGGCAACGGTTACGTCGGACGCACTCGAAGCTATCCGTTGCAGTGACTACGCCTCCCGGATTCGCCTTACATTCCTATCTCTCTCATCGTGGATTATTGTGGCTCTTATCTAAATTGAAAAAAAAAAAAAACTTTTTTTTACACCGCGCAAGAAACGTGAGATCGTCCGATCGCGATGTGCCGATATGAAAAATGGATGATCAGATACACGCCATTGTACGCCGGTGCAATCTTGCAATGCTCGGCGGCAAGTAGTCGGCTCATCGTTATTATGCAATGTACGTAATTGCACCATGATTACCGCCGATACAATGTCGAGTGAATCATATCAAATTTTATCGCCGCGCGAGCTCGCTCTTTAGCGTCAATGTAACGCACTTTTTGCAATGACGCCTCACTGTTGCAATTAATGTAAGAAGTGCTTTGCGCATCGCGGATCTCAATAAATATCGTTCAAGATTGGCTAATTTAATTCGCTCCTTTTTTTGTACACGTCGCACTCATCCCCTCGACGCGTCGAGACGGTCCGCGCCTACCTCTTCGGGGGCTCTCAAAGTGAGCTACGCGCTAAACGTGCTCCGGAGATCCTCCGACGGGGAGGGGGAGAGCCAGTGGATTCCACTTTTACCCTTCACCAATCTCCTTTCTGACACATCTTTATAGACAGTGTCGGGAGCTAGCGCGTCCTTCGTGCCTCATTTTCATTCTTGTCCCATCAATATCGGGCGAAAAAATATGCTTTTACGCTTTGCAAATAATCCGAAATGCGCATTTTTAATCCGACAGAAATTCGAGATACGCGCAGGCATCATAAAGTATCTCGCTATTCTACCTCGTACTCGTGTAACCCGCATGTTACAATACGTAAAAAAAAAGAGAGAGATAGAGAGAGAGAGAGAGAGAGAAGGAGATTCACGCTCGACGTTGTGCACTCTTCCGTGAGGGACGTCGGCTCGTTGGAGCGGCTCGTGCGTTTCGACTCTAGCGCCGGCATCCCGTAACTTTCTGTTCCGAACAGATCCACGGCGGTGCGTTTCCACACTTATGCCCGTATGGCCGAGGCGAGAGAGAGAGGCCCTCGACCTCGGAACACTGTTACGTGTCAGGTACCATAGCTGTACGCGTGAATAAGTTATGGTCGGTCTGCCATATCCACGAGGCAGCACGCGTGCATCAACCACGGTGCCACGCTCCTCTTCTTCCCTCGCTCCGGGAGAAGTCGCACGGTTTCTAGTATCAGAGAGACGTGGAAACCGCTAGGTTTCACTGGTGACTTTGTCACCATAACGTATGGTTATTATATTTATATACCGTTATTTTTGCGACGCTATTCGTTTCGTTACGTTCGGGTGAAACGCCGATCGCCGAAGAAATGAATATTTAACGAGCTCGCGCGAAATGATAAACACGAGTGAATACATTCCATTCATCTTGTACGTAACAAGGCAACGAGAATGACGGAAAGTTTTTATTGAAAAATTGCGTAGTTTGTCAAGTTTTATCTCTCCTAAATTTTTCTCCGCATAAATAAATAAGAAAGATACGGACCCGACAACAGATTATACTGGTGTACGTGGTAATCTTACACAATATGTGTGAAGCTGACTAAATAAGTATATTTTTCTCAAAGCAGCGATTGTTAGTGAAGTGACAGAAGAACAGGGAAGAAGGTGGATGGCACGAGGGTGTTCCAAGGACTCCCCATCGCGAACGGTGGCGCGAGTTATTCCTTTCGGACATAATTCACGTCCGAGGGGGAGGGGTCCTACGTTTGCTCACTCGCTCGCATTGTCCTCCGGGGCCCGCTCCCCTCCCTCCCTCCCGTGGCAAGCCTTTGAGCTCCCGCATTCTGCGTAGCGTCACTTTATAATATTTACAGCCCTCTGCCAAATTCCTTCCGCGCCGTTTTATTTCGCTGACTGGAGGAGAAGGCGGTCCGGTGCCGTTTGCCTCCCTCACCCATTCCTCCCCCTTCGGCGGATGGTTCCATCGGGGCCCAGCGATCGCCTTTGCTTGATTTTCTCGTCTCTGGTCTGAGTTGTGGCTCGAGGGAAAGAAGGAAATAGACGTGCTGAGCAAAAGGACCGGAGAACAAGAAGAGAGTGAAAGAAAGAGAGAGAAAAAAAAGAAAGAGAGAAGGAGAGAATGGACAGAAAAGGACGAGGTAAAAGAGATTATATGGCGAGAAAGAGAGCGAGCGAGCGAAAGAGACACAGAGAGAGAGAGAGAGAGAGAAAGAGAGAGAGTGACGAAGGGCGCGTGTGCATCTTCTATTTGTTGGTAAGGGTGGGGCCCCACGGTTGGGCCCCCCTAACTGCGGTCTCTCTTATAAGCGCCCGATGGGGGCCCCCAATCGGACACATGAAAGCCAAAAAGCCGAAAGTTGTCGTTGATCTAGTGCTTCACCGGCCGCTTAACTAGGGCTGATACCTTCGGATAAGGCGAGGGCCCGCGCTGAAGCCATCGATGTTTCGATGCTCGGAGAGAGAGACCGCCGCCGTCATCTATTATATCCGCCATCCACCCTTTATCGAGATTCTCAGCGCGAGACTATCTCTTTCCACGATTCCGCCGGCTCTCGTCCGCGCGAGGGTGAATGCGTTTCACGTCCAAGATCAATGGCGATCGTCCTTTGATCGGGATCGAAGATACAGAAATCTACAATTTTTAGTTGTCTCGCGATTTTCAGGTGGACATAAAACTTTGTAACGTTTTAAGCGATGCCGAAAATGGTGTAATTTAGAGAATAATTTGAAAATAACAAACTATGTATTTAAAAACTAATCGGCATTACTTACAATTAAACAAAAAAAAAAAAACAATTGTCTTATCGAATAATATTCTATTAAATTGACGATTGTTGATTTCTAATGTTACTTGAATTTTATGTTTAAAAGACTTTTGAATTATGATTGTCTCTTTCATTTCGAATGAAGAGACAATTGATATGATACTTTTGAAAAAAAAAAAAGGTACCGGCGCAGACGGGTAAAAGTTGCGTAAGCTTGAGCAAGTTGCGTGCCTTCGGCGATATATCGGTGTCTATTATGTGCGCGATGCAGCGTTAGGAGGACTCTCGCGCGTTAGGAACGGAGTAACTCACTCGTCACGGGTGGAGAAAGAATTTTTCTCGGCTAGAGTCTTACTTTACGGACAGGCTGGGTTAAAGCGCGCGCATACACACGTAACGTACGTGCGCGCCGTTTAAAACTTGGCAGCCAGCCGAGATTCAAAGGATCGTGTTGCAACGTTCTTCCTCAAGGTTTTTCGCGCCGCGCGAGCGCGCTATAAAGGTGTCCCGTAGGCGTCGAGCGTTAAACGCATTCCACCTTAGAGGTTACGCGTTGCGAAACCGCAACGCGTGAGTGTTGCGTCTCGTTAGCCGCGATTCGCACGTCCTTGCCTCAAGTTCACATCGGTCACGACGCGCTGGCGGCGCTGATAAGGAGAAGAAGAAGAAGAAGAAAAAGACGGTCGTCGTTTCTCTCCCGAGATGAGCGCATGACTTGCGGACGATTAGCCACGGCTAATCGTCGATACATTATTATGATGACGTGGCAGTCGATTTACGAGAAGATTAATTCTTTTATACATGAGTCGTTATTTGTTAAAAAGAAAGAAAGAAAGAAAGAAAGAAAGGAAGAAAGAAAAATCGAGACTATCAATCGTGTGCGATTCTTTTGGTGCATACATTACAATTTTTTTGTGTCTATAGATTGATTTTAATTAATTTCTCTCCATGACGCTATCGAGCACTGACATTTCCGAGTCATTTCGCGATAAAGTTTAAAAATTTAAACTTTGTGGTTCCCTGCAGGAGTATTTTTATACATATAATGTATATATAAAATACATATAAAAAAATTTTTTTTCTTTTGATACGCATATATACTTGACGTCCGAGCCAGGCAATAAATATCTCCCGGCAGGACACTCGCGGAATTTCAACGCTTGCATCAAGGCTGAACTTAGAAACCGCGGAACGCTCGAAATGTCACCCGTCGCGCTAAAAACAAAGGAACGCCGACGATAATCGCGCTCTAAGGTGCCTCGGGACATGTGTGCCACGCTGGCTTAACGCCTCTGCTCCGTCGTCGTCCTGACTGGGACAACGAGAGGCACGTCGAACGGGGCACGACGTTCGAACGAGGTCGAACTGTGGCGCGAGGTCCGGGGGAAAGTTCAATTTATGGCTCGGTTTAGGAAGAACCGCCTGTTTCTAAATTCAAGCGAGTCCACGATAATCGTTATTAACATGAATGGAAAGGCCGAGGAGAGAATCCCGGGCCTACTTGCATCGAAGCGCCGATTTTATTCAGCCGGCTCTACATTCCTCCGTCACGTAATCGGGAATTGGCCGAGTCGCCGAGTCAAGGAATTTCGCATCCTGTCGCGCAATTTCTTTCTTTTACATTTAATTGAGCCGCTATGCCCGCCAGGTATAACTGTCAATCGCGATATAATTTCTGGCTGAATTTATCTCTCTGCGGAATACGAATAAAATTATGTGTAATATGACGAGAGCTCGAGACAATAAAGTCACGTCGTGTCACGTTTACGCTTAGCGCGGAAATTGTCTTTACGTTAAACGTCGCCCTCGAGAAATGTATGTACTTACGCACATAGAGAAAGAAAGAATTAACGCCTTTACACATATAATATTGCATCTATTCGCAGGTTTGCCAAGAGCTCTGTGGAAATGTTCGACGAGCGGCCGAAGCCAACCAAACGACTTCTACTTATTGCGTAATTCCTTGGCGACGAAGGCGAGCAGGATCGTAGGTCTAGACTATTTCTATATATATATATACATACAAATGATCTTTTATCAATTGCATATATATGTACCTATATATGTACATGTATATTATATATGCAATATGATGAATCGGTACTATGTGATGCTAGATGTCGGGGACGAATCTCTACATTTCGTCGTGACAATGAAAACGGGATAATTGACGTAAGCGACTATCTCCATATTTATAGCATCGAAAAATGAACTCACCGAGATTATACCGGTTTTAAACCTTGCAAAATACGTATAACGCGCCATAACATACACCCACACACATCCGCGTTGCACAGCCGCCCTTTTCCTTTTCTCACCGTGTAGCTCCTTTCATTTCGCTATTTAATCGTTTCGCGTATCGGAGTTATCTCGATCGGCGGCTATCGACAGGTTTTTCCGCAGGTTTCGCGGATCAATAACGAGACATTTTGCGCGCCTGGAAATTTCCTACGAGACTCGTCATGCAGGGTGTCGAAGGAGCTCATAGACAGCTAAACGCGGTAGCGGCAGATCGTGAGCGCTTTTATGAAGAATGGCTCCGTATCGGACTCTGTAATTACGGCGGAAGTGCGATAAGAAGCAAAATATGAACTGTCCCGACGCGGAAGCAGATATCGTACGTATATTTGAATACGATTGAATGAGATAAGTGTTAATCCTACATATAAATGAGTCTTGAGATGGTCAAGTGCGACTTGCGTACAAGTGGTCGTTCTGTGTATGTATAATAAAGAAATAATAAACCGGTATTACTCCGCGGCGGAGAGGAAGAGAATCGATTTTCATCGTGGTTCGCACAGTTAAGATTTAAAGTTGTATTCCCTAAGGAATCGAGCACGTTCTCAAGCACCGATCCGTCCGAAGGGCGATATCATTGCGTCGAGAGAGAGAGATTTGAGGCGAGTACGAGTAAAATTATCGTCAAGGCTCGAGCACGGCGGAGAGCAGGCAGTAGTAGCCGGATGATCGAGGCCCGATCGAGATAACGGGGCTTAAACGTACCAAAGGCGTTTCGTCTAACACAACGCACTCAAAGTGGAGCTCAAGGACGGTTGTCTATATAAGGGCTCGCTCTCTCTCTCTCTCTCTCTCTCTCTCTCTCTCTACCACGTCGGATTTCGATACCGGTGCCGATTAGATCCCTCCTTTACGCTCGCTCGAACGTTAGTCCGTCGAGAGATTAGAGTCACTTTTTAGCGGGAAAAGATGGTAATCCGATCGATCGGACAGTGAACAGCCGTAGCCGGGAAGCGATACGCTAATTGCACACGATACATTTGCGTACACTTACCCGCACCCCCCGGGGCCCATCCGTATACATTATCTCGTTAAACCGCACGATCTCGTTTGCCGCATTGATCTGTTTGGTCGGTTGAGAAAATTATAACATGTGTTAACTTGCCCGTCCAATTTGCATATTATAAAGCGCCATTTCTTCGAAATAGGTGCAAAGAATACTCCGCCGCCTACGCCCACGGAATCGGTTCCTCTCTCGAGGATAATGATAGTATCGGCGAAATGAATTTCGGGTATAAGTCATCGTAGATCGTGATCGTCCGTTCGGGATAAACGGAAGCCAGACAACGTGGCATCGTGGTCGACCTTTTGGTCGGAGACCTTAAGAGTTGGGAGCGGCTCTGTGATGAAACTGGTCGTAGAGACCACTTGTTCTGCTATCTTTTGGAACCTCTCTGACATCGTTGTGGCCTAGTATCCTTCTTGTGCGAGATATTGAATAAAACAACTGGCACGATATGTTTCTTATTCTACAAAAAAACATTTATACAAATATTTACTTTAAAGTCCAGCTAGTTTTTGTTGTAAGAATTTAAAATTTTACATCCTGCTGAAATAATTGTATGCGAGAAGAGCAATACATGTAAGAATATTCTTTTCTTTCTTCCTTAATCGTAATTTACATTACATTGGATTATATGTGACTGGAAATAAGGCAACAAAACTAATGAATGGATTTTAATTCTCTGAAAGGGAAAAAAGGAATGACATTAATAAAAAAATAATTCACTGCGAACATTTGACATGAATTAATTTTCAGGTCGATATACGAACGGTATTCGCGATCCCGGTCTGTAAATGAACTTGTCCGAACGGAAGGGTGCCGGAGGTATTTATGTGCAGCGGTTGCTTGTGCCGCACGAAAGCCGCAAGGTCGGGCCGCATTAATAAAACAAACACAATGTGTACGACGCAATTCTGCATACAAGTAGGCTGTCCGTCCCCGAGGCGATGGTTTCCACGTACGATCGACAGGTACTATCTCGGAGCCCAATGGACACCGAGTAAGTCGCTCCGGTATCTCTATCTCTCCGGGCTTCCTCGGCTCCCTCTTCTCGGACACGTTGTCGTTTCACAATGGATTTTCGTGCAGTCCAATCTCTTCGAGATCGTTTCACGATAGGGTCGATAGTAGCGCGGATTTTAACGCCGTTCCAGATAGTGACGCTTCCATCTCGATGTTCCATCATGGAATCGTAAGGAAGTATTGAGGAGAATACAAGTGTTGCGCGGCTGAAGAAAGCACAAGAACATGTGTAATAACAGAAATAATAATTTTTCAAATATAATAAAGAAAATGTTTTCGTTACATTAAAATATAATTGAATAGATAGAGTTTCGTAACAAAAGTCAATAAAAATAAAAATTTTATATATATTATCTCATATTTCAAGAGATAATATACTATATTATATATCCAATTTTCTACTCTTGTTAAGATATGTTTTATATTCTTTTTTATAAAATCATAGAGAGACAGCTAATAATAATATCAATTATTAGTTGACTTTCGCATAAACTTCTATTTTCTTAAAAAAAAAAGAAACTATTTCGCTTAATGGTTTACATAAATTATAAAAGTCGATCTCGCTTGGATTGCGTTAATCTAAAGCATGGCATTGTTGCGACACATTGGATATTCAGGAAGCTGCATTCAGGAAGCGTCTTCATCTCCTCTCGCGCGTCTCGTCAATGCGGTTGCGATTAAGCCCAATGTCTTCGGGATCCTCTTACGGCTCGTGCCTCACCGCGTTATTATCCAATGCATTCGTAATGGGCACGCTCTCGCTCTTTGCTCTCGCCAGGCAGATCTCTAATGAATGGCTCGGCGAGAGCACGAGACATTCATGAGACGCGTAGAAACGCATAAGGCCTCTCTAGTCATCCCTTCCAGCCTTCTTTCTATCGCTCCATCTCCGTCTACGTAATTCTCTAGCATACTAGGCACGCATTATGCGCGAGTGGTGAGGAATAGTTCTTTCGTTCCGATAAATTTCTCTCACCCTCAACCATTAGAGGTGCGCCTCGAGTTGTCCGTTTAATCTTCGTCATGCCCACCTTCGTAAAAAAAAGACGCTAAGACAGACATTAATTACTTTCATTTCGATTAGTAGATTAATCACTGCAAGATATTCTAATTGATGAAGTTCCAATTAGTCGTTGTTTTCTTTGAAATCGCATTGATCCTTCGAGGCGCTAGAATATGTGAAATTGCGTAGAATCTCGAGACCCGAGCAGATCGTTCAAAAGGATCGGAGGATAACAGAGACTTTACGAAATTGCACGGCTAGAACGACGTGACATCGGTCTGCCTGGTAATTTTCTCGGGTAACTACGGCGATCTGGTTCTGTCGATGATGTAACGACAGCTCGAAATGTCGTCGGCCTTCCAGGCATTCGTTCCCTCCAGTCTCCCGCGGAATCCGAAGATCGAGTCTTTCCCTTCGCTCCTGCGTCCCTGGCACGTTTCCTCATCAGCGTTTCGTAAGTTCGGACTGTGCCGTGTCCTCTTCTTCGCGTTTCGCACATCTCAAAATCACCCCGATACGAATGGTCGCGTGGAGAATCAGTTCTTCGGACTTGGCCTATTTTCACTCTCATAAGTCATAGCAATAATTTAATCTTTAGTATCGAATGACTATAAATCTCGAAAAGCGTTGTTCGAAAAGCGACATTAATTTAAATTTCAAAATATCATTATTTGTCTCTGTTGGCTCGGATTTTATTATTCGCTGGGGCCAAATGATATTTTAAAAATTATACAGTGATATAATATCGTCTCGATTATAAACACAATGTTTAACGCAATCATCGTGATTGTGCATTTATGACGGCCGTTGCATTCGACTGTCGGATATTTAGTGCACCACTGACATTGCGAGTGTCGTATGCTTCGTGAGATTTTGACTGACGCGACGATTGTTTCGCGACGGAATCGAGCGTGACCGAGTGGACGCTCGTTAAGGTCTCTCGTGGACACCGATGACGTCGTTCGATGAACGTTGCGACATGTAACAGCCGCCGTTACAGCTTGCACCGCGCGGTAGACATCCTTGACTGCCCGTTTACACCGTGACAAAACTTGCGTCGTTTAAAACGCTACGCGTATCCGTCCGTACCGCGGCAGTCGTTTTTATTGCTTATCGCAGGCTTTTATGGTGCGGCCAGAAAACCACCGGTTCGCGAAATCGCGTCATTTTGCCCGCGCGAGATGCGCGATCTCGAGGTTGTAATTCTCCGTAGGGATGATGTCAAATAAATATCGCAGCCCGGTCAACTCCACCGCATACTTTTTCACTCGCACACTCGCACACGTGTGCGCCTTTAAAATTCATTAATTCCGGATTAGCTGATTTCGAATCGGTCAGCACGTGTGATTGAGTCTTCCCTGTTTACAGTTCTGCGTGCGACGAGGGGGGAGGGGGGAATTAATTAATCTCAGATTAGACCGCTAATTTACGTCGTTGCAGCTGTCCCTGAGCATGACGACAGGCGAGAGCTTCTTGAAGTCCGACATGCGCGGCGATGACGCAGTCGGATGGAAGTTGCGACACGAAGCGGACACGAGGCTCGTGCGGATGGCGGCCATCCTTGAGCGCTCGTGGCTCATTCCAACCACGGTAAAATGGTCTCCATATGAGAGCGTACACGCCCGGTGCCGCTCGCGACTTGACTTTATTGCATCGCCGCCGACCGGATAGTCCGGCTGCCAATGGCGCTCTCGAATAAGTCATTTGTTCTAGTCGCGCGGGAGAAGAAACATAATCGCGGCTGTTTTCTTACCTCGCGTAACAGGATCGCTAATGGAACCGCCGTTCCTCTCGCGCTTACGACGACGAAATTTCTCACGACTCCCGTTCCGAGTTCGGGTCTCGTTCGATCCGCGTCTCGGAGCGCCATTTGAATTTGGAGCGGAAATGGAAGCTCGCGAAAGTGGAGCTTCAGACGGGCAGAGAGCTCCAGAGAGCTATTTTAATTCCTTCCTATGATTGGGATTCTTCACGGAGTCTCCGGAGGTCACCCCATTCGGATTCACGTTCTTCGGCGATCGTCAGAACGAGCTAAACTTTTCGACCAGCGGGAGCGTAAAATTAGTGGAATCTTACCGGAGGCCGTAAATCTCTCACGAAAGCCGATCTTGTTGACCCTGATTGGACCAATGACAGAGATGGAGGAATATCGTGAAGATCCTTATCTCTGTTTGTTCAATTCTTTAGGCGCGTGTAACGGCGGTAGAAAAATATTAGCCGGTTATCGGCTTCAAATAATCCGAAACTTGGTTCGCGTAACATTATCTCGAGACGATCGCTTAAGATCATCTACGAGATAAATGTACGAGATAAATCCCCTTTTATGGCAGAGAAAATTATGTACAACGGCGAACGATCGGTTAAAATATGCAGGTCAATTAGGACAGTCGTGATATAGCAGAATAATATAACACTGCAATATTTCTTAATGATGTAATTAATACGGCCGCAGTTTTTTTATGGATTTCACAATAGCTATTATATATTATATAAGCGGTTATCGCATTTAATTTGATTATTAGATTAATCTTTTATGAGTTATTAAGTCCACGCATCATCGCGAGGTATTCCAGCGTCACGTTTACTTTCGTGTCACAGATCCTCCGATCGAGTCTACTTAGGTGCTATGTCTAGCGCGCGCGCGCGCGCGCGCAATCCTCAATTTACTATTCAAACACCGATTCTCGCCGCCTTGGAAATCGCAGACACTCGTCTCGGTGTAAACAAGAGAATAACGACGAGGTGAGTCAGTCTCGAGGATTCTTCGAAGCAAGGGTGTCTGTCAGGTAACTGTGGTCCTGGCCACGGACATAACGTCATTGGATCACACGTCTTTTCTCGCGGCACATTCGAGCACATCGCCTGACTGTAGAAATCCATCGATGTAGAAAACAGTCTCGCAACATTATCGCTGTAAGCGATAACACGTTGCGTGACTAAGGATTCTATCTCTCTCTCGGGAGATTTCAATAAATCGGCTTACGCGAAATGGATCAAACTGGCGCGTCTTCAGGCGAAGAAAAAATGAAGACGTTTTGCTCTCTCTTTCTCTCTCTCTTTTACTTCTACCTACTTTTCTTTTTTTTTTCGCATCGTCGATTAGAACCAACATCGCGAACACGCCGAGGTCTCGCGGTGACAGAGTGAGCGTTGGGTGCGCCGCAATCCGTAAAACGCACACGCACGCACTCACCGGTTACCGGTCCACCTGTGTTCCACCGCGGGTAATTCACGTATCAGCGCACGCACACGCCGTCGGCGACCATCTAACCGCTCACTTTGGTACGCTTCATTTCTTCTCGCGTCTCGTATCTCGATAGCCACGTAGCTTCTGCGAGCAACCTCTGCATGTACACATGAATATCGTCGATAGATTACATCAACCGGAGCCGCAGAATTTGTCTTGGAGCGGAATTAGTAACGGGGTCGGATATTTGTCAATCCCAGTAAAAAGATAATTTTATATTCTTTCTTGTTCAGAGGCCTTGAAATAAAAAACAAATTTTAAAAGATTAGTATTATTTTAATTTTTATTCAACGCTGTGACTTTATTATTGTCTTTGTTATTTTCATTTTTACTTTTATAAAACACATATACAATGCAATACTGTTATTTTATGAAAATTAATTAAATTTTCAGAGAGGGATTAAGAACTCTGAGCTTTTCCGGTTCTGTGAGGTAATATTTTGATAAATTTTTTTTACTGTCCATTATGATGAATACGATAGGAACGAACGTGCTCACTTTCATATTATGTCAACGATTTGGCCTTGGCATACGCAGGAAAAGGTTGAGAAACATTACTGCGCGCGACGAACATGCGTGCAGCAACGTTTAACCGCGGAGATATCTGTAAAGTCGTGTCTATGTTATTGCTAGTATTATTATAGTGATATCTATCTACGGATCTCAAGGTTCGAGTATTTAAATATAACTGATATTTCTAAAGAAATAGCATTTAATATCAATTAGCGGGCAACAGTGCGTTTCAGCGCAATAAATGCCAACAATTCAATTGAATTACGAGCAGAACATATTGCGAAACATTATCACGTCAGTTGTCAATTAACGTAATCTGCATCTGTCAGTAAGTAGAACACCACGCTATTTCAGTAGTGGCTCCGGGACGAATTTTTTAATCCTATGATTGTAATTTTATGAAAATATCGTGAGAAATTATTTATCGCGAAAATCTTTCAGCAATTCCATCCTCTTGTCGGCCACGATACGTTTATTTACGAGTCGCGGAAAGTAGTCATCGGAGAGATATGCAGATCGTATGGTAATCGTGTCGTAAGACAGGCGCACGTGTGTGTCGCATTGCACCTTGAGGAGAAGAAGAGGCGGCGGAAAAAAAATCGAATGACGGAATGAATCGACAACGTAAATTTTTAGTTAATGTCCACGTTCTCTTACGTGGAAGCTTTTACATATGCAGCCGCGAAAACAATTGCCCGATGAGAAAAAGTACATATTCATAAAATTCGTTCGGCCTTAACGCGCGCGTGTGTCCATCGTATAATCGAGATATAAATCCTCGCGCCTTGCGCGTCAATGCGATTATACGCGCTGCTTCGACCGAGCCGTTCGATTTAAAGGACAAAAGAATCTACGATAATACAATGTGAACGTTATGATCGCGACTAAAGCCGGCGTCAAAGAAATCTGCGGCTGAACGTTAAATCGTTGAATCTAAGACGCTGTACGGGACAAAATAACGATTTAATTTCCTTGATATTTTGGCGTATCTCCTTCGGTTACATGGCAGTCTCCAGGATTATCCCACGTTACGAACGTGATGAAGATCTGCCGGACGTAATCGAATGTAGCATTAACGTTACGGCGCGAGCGGTACGCAGAATTATTCCGCGTCTTTCTCCGCGTGCACGTCGTAAAGCTAATGATTAGGTGCTTACTTAGTTGGCGAGCGCGCCGGTAATAAGCGGCGATAAGTTAGGGCGCAATAACTCGAGAGGACGAGCGGTACGGAACCGATCGTTGCGCGTGTCATCGCCTCTTTCAGCGAGTCCGCGGGTGTCGCTGTTTAATAATGTTTAGTGGGCCGTTATTACGCGGTCGGGGCCCGCGTTATGCCGGCGAAGCACGGTACATCTCCGGCGCAATTCCTAACGTAACGTCGCGATATGTTACGCGTCGTCAGACTGGTTTATTTACGTACAGGCCCGGCGTCTTCAGCGCGGCGCACGTCGAAACGGAGCGAGAAAGGAAGAGGGAAGGCGAAAAGAGGCATTTCGCGAAACGGGAAGGGCAGACAGGCCGGACGGTATACCGGATTTTCCAGTATATCTAGACGCGCAATTGCACGAGCCACGACGGATACCTACGTGCGCGTGACGTACACGTCGCTCCTGACTTTTCGCGATCTTGAATCGAGCGGCTCTTGAACGGTGCTGCGCGATTTCGCGCCGTTCCGGGCGAAGGTCAGGTGTCAACGGACATGAAACAGTCGCGACCTGTCGGTTCTACGAACTCTACCGCTTCTCGGGATTGCAGATCGCGGTAGGGTCGTTTGCGACACGCAGTACGACACGGACGTAGTGCCTCGCGAGTCCCTCGAAAAAAAAATCTCAGTTTTCTGCACGGAAGATATTAGATTGCGAGGGGGAAACGATGGTAGATCGCGATTTCCAGGGACCTGAATTTCGCGGGTCAGCTGCGGTTTCCGCTCGGACGGCGCCTCATGCTTTCTTCCTTTTCAGGTCAGGCATACACACACACACACGTCGGGCAGATTCCCCTCGTTCGCAGCCTAAATCACGGGCTTACCTATTTGTTTCCTCGTGCAATTAGCGCCGTTGTACTCGCGAAAATAATAACCGCTTCCGCGAGCAGCAGCGTCCACGTTCTACTTACAGAACTTCCCGTACGGTTCACGAGCCGAGGAAGGAGAGCCGGGAAGGAGAGGCAGCACGATCCGCCGAGGTGGTCGAGATGGTCGCCGGACAGCATCATCCTCCCGCGAGTATGACGGCATACGATTCTCATTTCGAAAACGCGAGCGATTCCCCGCCGTAACTCGCGTTTAACCGATCGTCGGCCACGGCCGCTGGCCAGAGCGGCTTAATCGGCAGATTAATTATTTATGAGGCGTGTTTCATTCATTCATTAAAGTTCCCCGGGGCCTGCGCGAGAGATCATTATGACGTGATAATGTCTTAATTAACGGCGTTTAATGAATCCCTATCGCGGAATCACCTCGCTTTATAATGCGAGCGCGCGCGAGACCACGCGGCCGGCCTCTAAACGGCGAATTAACCCGCGGTTAATAAACGAACCACGGGAAAGAAGCACGCGTGCTCCCGGAATACACGCCGCGCGGCGACGTACCACCGATCGCCGCGATCTACCTGCCCGCCGTGGTTGACCGGATTTTTGCCGGTCCGCCGTGTCCCGGGGACGGCGCCAATTAACCCGCACACGGGGGAGGGGAGGGGGACATTTGACGTCCCGGTAATCGCGTGAATTCTCGCGACCTTAAGTAAGCCCGATAAGATAGGCCTGGCATGCGGTTAGGGCAGCCGCTAGCTGACTCCTAATTAATTTGAAGAGGCCCGGCCGCGATCGCGAATTCCTCGCGTGATAAATCGTTTCTCGATAGCGACGAGCCGGGGCGACTAGTTCCGGATGCGCTTTTGATAAGAATACACTCCTTCGTATTTTATTCGCCAGTATATTATACGCGTATGATGTATCGCGCGCTGCATCCTTAATTATTGTTTTTAATATAAACGATGTAATCTTGCTTCTTCATCGCTACTTGCAATTATTAAATATTATTCGGGATTCTTACGTACAGTTTCTCATGTTTATCACGCGATAACACATCAGGCTTCTTTTTATTATACATCTAGTTTCAGACGATTATGTTTACCGTAGACCGTAAATATACCAATGCGTGGCAGAAATGCGTTATGTAGAACCAGTCGTACCCGTTTCTCTGGAATAGTATCGTCGTCGTTGTCGTCGCTGTCGGGCACCTCGTGACTACCCGACGACTACCCGAGTTTCTTCGTACGTAACTCGTATTAATTATTTTGACGCGCTGGGCCCATGTTTGTAGTTACTTCGCGGGCTGCTCCCGGCGATAATTAATAGCGCCAGACGCGAATGAAATCATCGTAATGCGCCGTGACTGATTGCGTTAGGGTTACCGTGTATCAAGCCTTCTCGTTTGAAGGCACCACGACCGAAGGAATGTAAGATTAATACTACTTGCTCACGATCCTCGCGCCGCTATGAAACCCTGTACTTACACCTATAATATGCCAGGCGCACCAATTACATCATTAGAAAACAATGTTCAGGATAAATTAATCATCGGAAATCTGATTCACTTTACGAGACATTTTGTCCAAATCTGTCATAAAAAGTAATTACGGACGAAGAAATAAAAGCTAAGACATATACTTTTAAATTATAAAATTAGAGATAGACATTAGATCACAAGAAAATTAAATTCGAAAATTAAATCAATATATATATTTGAATTTTTATAAAATTAATAAAGTAATAAATTTTATATAATAAATAGCATATATTCTAATATCTTTCTGAAGGGAATCCAAATCTCGTATACGTCTAGATTGAAATTTCTACCCAATCTCAATAAAATTACTGCGCATTTATCAATTAATTATAGTATGTCGTCGTCGTAATGCTCGCAACATGCGCAAAAAAATGTCAAGACATCAATTTCAGTTCGACACGCGGACTAAGTAATGGGTCAGATTTTACAGAAGGGGCAAGGGGCTATTCTCCGCACGAGCCGAAGTCCGGGCGCTTTCTCTCTCTCTCTCTCTCTCTCTCTCTCTCTCTCTCTCTCTCTCTCTCTCTCTCTGCCGCTGATAATTCTATTATGTACGGTTTAATGTACAATTAACCGATCACTTAGAGGCTGACATTGCGCCGAGTCACGATGTCTTATTAAGTCTCTACCGAGCACCGGCCGGCCGAGAGCACGGTGGCGGGCGGTCTCTGAGAGCATCAGAAGCGGTCTTAAATCGGGCCAGGCCACTGCTATTTAGCCTCAGCCTGGGCTGGCCGCCGTCGATTTAATGATTGCTACCGCACAATTTGCTATTTCGCGCATAAACGTATCCGTAAACCGCGAGAATTATCGCGAGCCGTTGATTTACTGTAATGGGAAACAAGTAATCGGTACGTCATTCCTTCCTCGAGCACATCGAGGATCTTGTATTTATGGTGAGTATGGTAATTATACGCGCATCGCAAGATGTTCGGGCGTTAAGTACAAATCGCGATAAGGGCGATGAATTTCTCTGCGCGGTACCACCGCGTCGTTTTGTTCCTGTATGTTAACCGCTCACAAAGTAGCCACTGATACGAACGGAAAAAAAAGAAAGAAATAAAAAAAAAGTGAAGATAAATAAATCCCGCAGCTGCGCATCGCACGGAGATGACGCATGCCCGAGGCGCTCATTCCGTTGAGCAATTATCTTGTAATTATTGTAAATGATAAAGAGAGAAAAACACACGACGCACATTCTAGCGTTTTTCACTCTCTCGTTTTAGCTCTCATCTTCCGGGGCTGAAAAATTATTGCAATTACTATTTGCTCGCACATAGACAATGAGAATTTATGCATGTCGTAACTATTAAAAATAAATTATAAACTCTTAAATTGTATTAAACACGCGCACAGATTTGTCGTAAGTTTCAACGCAGTGTTAGTCTCAAGATGGCCTGTTAATAAATACTAATAAATATATTATTTCCGCGACGAAAATTCAGAACCGCCCTGATCTCCCGCGAAGCTCGGATCGACTCGCGGCGATCTGCTAATTTAAGAGTCCATAAAGTTGGCCAGTCCTTTAGTCCCTTGTCCGGAGGATCCGATTCCCCTTTCCCTTTCGCAACAGCGACGGCGGCAAAATCCCACCTGAGACACATCGTGTACCATCGTCCCTAACGGACCCACACCGATGATATTTCAGTGTTAATTGCACCCAGTATCTACCGCTCTCGAGTTCGGGGCTGACTTCTAATCTCGGGTTCATTAAGGACTCCTACCCGGGACCAACCGAACTATTTTCAGATCGGGACATACGTATGTGGTAGCTCGGAGCCCGTGGAGAGGAGCGAACGAGGAGGGAAGAAGGAACAGGACGACGACGAGAGGAAGAGGTGGAAGGATCGAAGGATGGTACACAGAGCGAGCGAAAACACGGGATGCACTTTGCACGTGTGCAAGTATGTGCATGAGTGTAAGTTGTGTGTGTATGTGGGACGGATTCAGTGCAAGAGGAAGGACGAAGAGTACGATGAGGACGATGGGTGAACACACGGGCAGGGAGAGACACAGAGACGAAGGCGGCACGGGGGAAGGGGGAGGGG
>VBVQ01002108.1:0-27514 GCA_011636635.1 Tetramorium simillimum | reverse complement strand
CCCCCTTCCCTCCGGCGACTCAACGCGACAGTTTATCATCCGGCAGTGTTGGCTGGCCCACCTTTCTCCCCGCGGCGTAGGATCGCGCCGGCAAGACCCGGGTGTTTGCGTAGGATCCCGCGACGAAATCTTCGAATATACACTCAACCTGGATTAAGGATCAACGCCCTGCTGCTGCCTTCGACGACGCGCAGCTGTCGCGCGTCCGCCTCTCGCCTCTCCACCGCGCGTCTTTCGTCTTTTCTTTTTTCTCCCTCTCCCTCTTTTTTTTTTTTTCTTTCCTCGCTCCTTTCCGCGTTTTTGACGTTTCTTATCCGGTGATAAATCTTCGTAGTCACAGCCCGTCCGAGATTTGACGCGCGGAGCCGTGTAAACGCGCTGACGACGACATTCTTGGGGTCCATTAGAGCGATCTTGTTGAATTTTATTAATAGAAATCAGATACCGAAACGTGATCCCTTGTAGTTACGCTCGGAAGTTCTCGAGACTACGTAAAAAGGCATAAGGTAGAGGAAAGAAGAAGTCTTTTGTGGAAGTTCCGTCAAATTTTTAATAATTATTTGTTAATCGATTAATAACTCATGCGTCGTTACGCCTGTAATGTAACCCAAATCCCGAGGATCGTTCCCCGCTATTTATGGCTGTAGGAGCACGTATAATTTTGTAGAATGCAGTTTCGTCATATTACCGTACGGTAACGTGTTTGTTTGGTGAGGCGTTCGAGAAACGCCCACGATTGAGAACCTCCGCGGCCTGAATGCGCTATCTTACGCAGTGCGGCATGGCACATCCGACCATATAAAGTACTTCCAGGAGCCTTTCCGTGGCGTCTCGTGGCGGGCTTTGATCCTCACGAATACCGCGCCGCGCTAAGGCTATAAAAAGACCTGGGGTTCTCGCCGAAGATTACCTAGGCGAGCGTCTAGGAGCGGCGCCTAGGCGATCCTCTCTCTTTCTCTTTCTCGCTCTCTCTCTCCACCATTGTGGAATCGGGGATACGCGTGTGCGTCGCGGGGCATCGACGGTGCCATTTATCATGTCACGTCATTCCCCGTGAAATGATAAGCGATGTTGCGTGGGGTTCCCGTAAAGTCGCATTGCGACCGCGGAGGAAGAAGTCGCGGTGTCGGCGCACCGGACAACGCGTTAACAAGTGCTTGTACGGACGAACACCGAGTAGAAAGTACGCTAATGTGGCAACAAATGGCACCGCGTGTCTCCGAATGACCGAGCGCGGATATATCAAGCTCTATTAATAGCTCGTCCGCTCGGGCTGTCCGTAGGAAATTACCATCGACGTCATTAGAAAGCACAATACGCTTAACGTATGTGCAAATACGTAATTCGATTCATGCATTCGTAAAGCGCGCCTGAGCGCGGGCAGGGGCACCCGAGGAAATAATTAGAATCCTCCGACATTTACGGATGTATTACTTGCAAAATATACTCGCGGGACTTTCATTCACGTACTCCGGGAAAGTCTAAGGTCTATTTTGACGTCAATACTCGGCGATTACCCATGTCATTTGCATAAATAATTCGTCGTTTGAATAAGCCTGATCGATTCCGTTACGGCGTTACCTTATTATTCCGCCTAAGATGTTAACACGCACGCAATTTCCATCGCCGGGCCGTTGAACGTGCCGTTGTCATGTATCGTTAAATTATCGTCGTTCAGCGTGTGCCTCACGACGCTGCGTACGAAATACTTAGGCCGAGCTACGCGGTAATCGAGGCCACCTTCGTGCCGGCATCAATATTGAAGGAGCCCGTGGATACGCGGAATGAATTTCCATCGACGACGTCAATGGCCGGCGGCTTATTTCGCCCGAAAATCGTATCGGCCGGGACGCGCGTGTGCGCGCGCGGACAATACTGCCGACTTTATTTATGGCTCTCGTTTACTCCTTTCGTGCGATTTGACCGCCGCCCGCACACACCGGTGTATATACGGCCGGTACCGCGGGGAACGCGGGAAAGAAGAAGAGGAAAGAGAGACGGGAGGCGTGCAGGTGTGAGTTAGGAGTCGGGTTCGCGGTGGCCGCTGTGAGAAACGTCGAAACCATAAATTCCCTCGGGAGTAGCCACTTCTCTCGAATATGCCGCGTACAACGCGCTTATATTCGCTGCGGTATAAACCGCGCGGGCGTTTTAATCCCCGGTCGCTTTGCCCGCGCCCGAGAAACGGCGCTCGCGAAAGTATCTCGAGAATGAAATTTGAGAATCGTCGGCCGGTGTGCCCGCTCGCTTTCCGCGTGCGTACCGTACGATCGGCCGTGGAGAGTTTTACGTGAATTTATCAGGTTTCAATTAATGCGCGACGAACGGCCGTACTTTACACGGCACAGTTACTTTTTATATAAATAATAATATGTCGAAGTGCAATTACGAGGAAATTAAATTTTATGAGCGAACCTGGTGGATCTTCGCTTTTATCGAAAAACAGCGGCATCGGAGGAATATGAGGCGTTCTATAATTAGGAGATTGTAATAACTGTTATGGAGATGCAGTAAAATTAATGTAGATTCAGTCCGGCGATGCTATCGAAAATCAAATATCGCGTACAATTATCTAAAGAAGGATGGGACGGGACGAGGCGGGCGGATGAAAAAGAATCAGGTGCCGGAATAATGCATATTAAACGTGCAACCGACGATGAAGTGATACAAGAAGCACGGCACGCCATCGCATGGCGAGCTTTATTTTGTATTCGGGAGCGCGATCTAGGCGATTTTCGCACGTCCCCGAGAAAGTCTTTCCCAGGACGACGGGGACTCTCCCTCTCTCTCTCTCTCTCTCTCTTTCTTCGGGACCGTGTAATAACGCACGTACGTACGCACGCACGCACGGACGGGCGGCGAGGTCGTAACCCGGCGTGCGATCTTCTCTCCTCCCCACGAGCTCTCGCTCGTGAGAGAGAAAAAAAAGAAGCGGAGGAAACTAGGGAAAAAAAAAAGTAACGTGGTCGCGCCGCGTAATTTCGTGCGTACGCATCGTCGCCTTTTCGGTCGTCGTAACGCGTCGTAGCCGAGCGCGAGCGATCGCGTGAGAGCGCGAGCATGCACGGAAGTGGCGGTGAGGGGTAGAGAGGGCCCCTGTCGAGAGTGCGTGTGGGTAGCAGCGTGCGGCCCATTGATAGCCCACGGACCATTCATGGATTCGCGGATCCGTGAGAGGAAGTCGCCGTCGGTGTGTAGTTTCGTGTACACGTCGCGGCGTGCACGGCGCCGATATGTGGGAGCCGCCGTGTGTAGGTATGCACGCTGCCTTATTTGTACCGAGCGAGGGGCGCGCGCGCACTTTTTCGCATTTCCGATCCGGGTCCCGCGTTAGGGATTTCGCCGGGAGACCGTCGCGCCGGGGCGGGATAGATCGTGGCCTTGAGGACCGGCCGTAGGAGGACCGGAGAAGGGAGCGGTTATCGCAATGCGGAAAGAATTTGTTATAGGGAGAGAAAATAGAAAGTAAGATACGACAGGGGAGATGTAATTAGATATGGACAATTAAAACTAAACTCGTGTAACGACGGGACGTATATGACAAGTAGGATCAAAAGAAAATTGATTACGCGCGTACTAAATGAGAAGAGAAATGGCGAGAGAGAGTTGCATTGTCTTAGGGAAATAGTCTCGCGAGCGTGGTGGGAAATAAAGAATTTTCCATGTAGAGCCGTAGATGGGTCGTGGGAGGAACAGTAGAACGGTACAGAGCTCCGCTAACAAGAATGACGTTTATCACGCGTCTACTCGCGCGAGTGCCTCGGAGCCAATTCATCGCTTAGCTATGAAGTCCAAGTTTCTACGCGACGGCGAAACAAACTCCGACATAAGGAACAACTTTCCTCGCCGCGGCCTACGCGAATCTTGCCCACCGCTTCCTTCGCCGACTCGTGGCTTTCTCCGCCGCGAAATTCGTAGCTAACGGAAGCACAAAAGCACAAAGAAACGTTCGTGTGTATGCATATAATTTGGAAAATAAAGGCCAAATGTACTTATGTTTATGTTACAACGCGTACGAATGCACAATGCGCCCAACACAACCGAGAAACTTGCATTCTCACGACACGAAGCATTCTTGTCTTCATCTAATAAAAAATGCGACTGAACGTGCTCTACGAAAGCAATAAAAATTTAATTTTCTTAATCATAAAATAAATGTCTAATATATATTTCTTTAATATAGAGGTTTTAGTACACATGTATAAATCAAGTATTAGACTATAACTGTAATGTAATCTCTGATAGCATATAATTGGAAGTGGATTGTAAAATTTTTTTTCTTTTGCAAATCCCATTTCTATATGTTAGAATTCATTTTAAATTTATGAACTTTCCAATGTAGTGATGTGTAGATAAAATAAATATCCGTTAGAATGATTTTACATGTTGCCGCGATAAAAATGTAAAATATTTACCGTTTTAACAGAATTAAACGGCAAGCAACGTATCGTAAAGCACATCCATCAACATGCTTACCTTTATGACATCTAGTGTACATGGCTGTGCACATACAAAGTGAAGAAAATCGAGATATCGAATCGCAAGGAAGACGTAACACACACATCAGGGGAAAAAACTCTTCTCCTTGTGATATTTCGTTCCGAGTCGTAACCGGCAGACGCGTTATCCGTAAAGCCGTAAAATCGAATGACTCGTCATTTTCTACTCTCTGCCCCTCGCATGCCACGAAAGGTTTAGGCCTCTCACGAAGGCGTTCTGCCAACCCCCTAGGATCCGGCGACATGTACGATTTCCCGTACCCGTAAGGGGTTGCGGCCGATTTTTCATATTACCCCTCGTAACATGGATAACATGAAGCTTTTTTTCCTATTCCCCCCGGTTCCGTTATTACCGCAGAGACAATGAAATTTCGTGCACGGATGATAAATTAACGAAACAAAACATATTTGCTTATATTTTTCACATTTTAGCACACGACTTGTATAATTTTCCAAGAATTTTCTAATTAAAATAATGAATTATATGAATAATTTTTCAATCTAAAGACTCTTGATAGGCGATCGCATGTGACGTGAGCTCAGGGAAAATCGAAGAGATACCAATGCGAAATCGTGGAACCTAAATCTTCAATCCCAGATTAAAAGAAATCGTAGCAGTTTCACAGAGATCTGTTTACAAGTTTTCAGATGTTACGTGACTCACGCTCTTTCTATGCAACGTTATAACGATGCTTTTGACCTCGTGCACGCGTTCCCGCGTTTATTACGTAAGGAATTACCGCGGGAGAGAGCACGAGCTCGAGCGTCTTGTTTTATTCGCCGCGAAAATGAGGCAGGAACTGACGGAGGACAAAGACGTGAACGGATCGAGTCGGGCTGGCTACGAGTCGCTTTAATTGCTCTTAATTTGCCCCGTAGATTCTATGAGATTTATTCTGGTACCGGCGCTATCTAAAAATAACGCGTAAGGCGACGGGCACGCAATCGTTTCATTAAAAGTGCATTAATTGGCTGGTGGCGGCGGCGGCGGCGGCGGCGGCGGAGGCGGCGGCGGCGGTCGACCCTTGATGCAATCCAAGGCGAACTTAGCGGTTACTCAACTACGCCGAAGATGAGAACTGCATAACGCGACGGTCTCAAGAGTCGGAGTTGCAAACTCTTCGAACTGGTTTTTGCCGAAGCTATATTTTAAACGGCTGTCTCATTCCTGACGAGATTACAAATATGCAGCTATTTTCTTGATTAATATACGGTCACGGTAGGACTGTTGTGTAACATAGTTATATTAAGTGTTCCAGATAGCTTTTTTGCTGCATGATTTTTCTTTTTTTTTTTTTAAATATATAAGTACACGAATGCATGCATAAGTCATTAATTAATGGCTTGGAAAAGTTCCTATCTGCAGCGAAGCGTGTATAATATTTGCATGGTATATCATTTTAACAATTGAAATTGACTTCGAGAAATTACATTGATATTATATGATATAGTACAGTCCTCGACGCATTTGAATGAGCTACGACAACTTTTAATGTTGCAACGAAATACATAGTTACACGTTACATATATGCACGTAGTTAGTGACAATCTCATTTGTTTTTTTCAAAAATCAAAGTGATTTATTCGTTATCAGGATCGTAGGCATCTGGTCTTGAAATTTTGGCATGGAAATTGGGCGTTTAATTAAATGTCGAGTTTACAATCCGAATAAAGGGACCGGCTTAAA
This sequence comes from Tetramorium simillimum, assembly GCA_011636635.1. Lineage (NCBI taxonomy): Eukaryota > Metazoa > Arthropoda > Insecta > Hymenoptera > Formicidae > Tetramorium > Tetramorium simillimum. Next base: position 21,328 of record VBVQ01002108.1, on the reverse strand, counting down.
TTGGAGCATCCCCCGAAATGGCTGTTGGATAAGAAAAGCTTTGTATAAGTTTCGCTCCATGAAATGAACGATACGGACAATTACGCGCTTCTTGTGATGTTTAATAGGGGAGAAGATACGCCGTACTTCAATAGAGAGACACTCGGGCGCGGCGGTTACCGTTTCTTTAACTCGGCACTTCCTCCGGAGGGTCGAATTCTAAAACGCGACCGCGAATCCCCGCGTTCGCGCTTATTGTCGGTTGTTTAATGCCTGCATTCCCAGAGCGTGAGTCTCGCTCTCTTTTTCTCTGTTCGTTGCTGCTATCCCCCACCGACTCCCCCGTACGGTACACGCATTATCTTACGTAATCGTGTGACGCCGTCGCCGCCGCCGCCACACCAGCTCTCTCGCCCAGACGTGAATGAGTGACTCACGACGCACCTCGATACGTCCACGCACACGACACACGTGTGTACGCGTGATCGTTTTTCGAGTACCGTTCATTCGTCGGCGGTGTCGGAGACGGCATACACGCCCGTTCTCTCGTGACGACGGTACATATCTCATGCATCCCAACAGGTAGAAAATTACGGTATTTCGAATTATGCAAACAAACACGATATTGAATAATTATCCAGAAGGAGAGACGAAGAGAGAGAGACGTAGCTTTCTCAGAGATACGCGGGATACAAAGCGTACGATTAAACTGCCGATTATTAATCATAGTCGAGGCAAGCGAGATAACAAAACGGAAATTGCATGAAGAAATCGATAACCGGTCGATAATCGGCGTGCGTGCGTGAGGAGGGCCCTCGGTGGAGTGAATATTTTCGAGACGGGGGAAGAAGTGGCGATACGAAAAAAAATGATAATTCAGATTTCAGGCGTACCGTAATTTACGAGGGGAATTACATAGTGCGCCATGACGAAATTACAGTACACAAATACCACAATTATAGTAGGCTCCGCGTATAGTAGACGCGTTCACTGAGACTCTCGTGGTCGCCGCATCGCTGCCGCCGCCGCAGTGTTGCACCACGCGGAAAATGCAAGACACTCGGTTGCGCGAGACACGTGGCTTGCACGATGGACATATTCCCTTGATGAAATATCTTCGATATCTCCCCGCAATCTCCCACTGCATACGCGCTTCATGATATGTATTTCGTAATTTGCGTACACTCGCGGAAAAATCGCGCGTGCCTCCGCAGGTACGAATGTACTTCCCTCGGAATATACATCCCTTGACAAACGTTTGCGATAAAGCGGCTCTCTTGACCCCGGTCGCAAATCCGACGCTTAGGCATGCGCGATCCGACTTGGGAGTTTTGCGCGATTATACCGGCTAAAAAAAATGTGAGACTCGCCGAAATTATGGCGGGAGTATCGCCGTCGGTGGCTAACACGTTTGGTAATGTACCCGTAAAGATACATCGAGTTATTTATCGGCGTCGATTAACCGAGAGCCATCTCTCCGCCGTTCTATTTATCGTACCTGCGCTCAGATTAATGGCACAACTAGTTTGTAGCTCGAAGGCTGCGTATATTTAAATAAACTGCGAATTATAACGCGCACGCCGACACGTACCCGGCTATTTATAATCCGCGGAGTCAAAGGCGGACGTGATTTTTCAAAAATCCATTCTCGAAACGATACGCTAATAAATTACGGGCCTGAGCGAACGATCGTCCCGTGTCCTGTCGTTATTAATGCGATTTTTTTTCTACCACGCGCTCTCTCCACGCGCCGCTCCGATCTAAACGCGAGAAGTCGTTTTGAAATCCTGCTTCACGGCTACGCGCGCATTTGATGTATCATCGAAAACATCTGACGATAATTGCTATCTGGAAACATTTTGCTCGTTAATCGTCTCATGAATCTCGAAACCAGTTTACAAAACAGAACTTTGTTGACGATAAAATATTAGATCGACTAAGTATATCGAGTTCTACAGCGTGTCGCAATGTTAGCGCGACGAATAAATGATTTTATCGATCAATGAATGCTCGCGTACTTATTCCGCGCCGGCACGATTTCTCAAATCGTAACGAAAATAGGGTGACAAAAATAGCATAGCGATGTAAACAAGCCTCCCGGCCCCGCGGGCTTTGGATTTCGCGCGGGGAAACTTTCTGCATGACGATGTTAGGTGCCGCTTAACGAGCACTTAATGTCGCGAATTGAAATAGATATACGCGTGGTGTATAGCGCCATAAGCAGCCGGGTGTCTCGAACGGGTCTATCGACGATGGGACAAAAATCGCTGGACAGCGATATAGTTGGTACGTTCCCATTGCATAGCGGATAGAGTCATTGTGGGCTATTTATGGTCTCGGCACCAATGCATTTAGAAAGTGGCTTATCTGCAACGATGGGGGCATGACTCAACCGTTCGTGTAAACGGTATTAATACCTCCACGCGGTCCGATCGCAAGCCGGTGACGAAAGGAAGGATGCTTTATTATGGACATCTTGGTGTTGCATCAGTCAACGAAAAAGAGTGAGAAACATTAGAGTCGGATGGTCGCATAAAATAACGATAGATAATCAATATCCCGAGTATCTGTCTTTTTATTGCTAAATATTTCTTTAGTTAGCGTGAGTATCTTTTTTCTCTAAATGTTTATTATGTGCATAAATTTAAATATTATTTATATGTATAAAATAAATATTTACATCGAAACGATATTCGCATATGTATAATTTATGAGAAAATATATTAAAGTTTTTATTTTGAAAATTATATTAATAAAAATTTATCTCTCTTTTTTTTCTCGAGTTAGGACAGCTAGAAACGAGCATCTACACGGTAATAGCAAAGCATTCTTTGGAGTTGTGAGCCGCGTTACCGCGATTTATCGAACGAGTTGTCAGTGTTCATTAAACGGCGCGATACGTGTGTTTATTAGGAGAACTAATCGGATTCCCAGGTATATATGGGTGCTCAGCATAAGAGTGATAACCGCTGCGATCGCGCGACGTAGTAGCGCGCGTTTGTGAAAATTATGTATCATGAATTCATTATCGCCAGCACTATGCTAATTTTGGAGCGGGAAGCCACTCGTCTCGGATATGCCGCCAGTGATAGGTGTTAAGCGAAATCGCGAGAGCGTCCGTGACTTCGTTCGGGCTATCAACTCGCTCCGCGATAACGTGACTGGTTCGGGTCGTGAAATTGGACGAGACGGATAGGAGTACGTTTCTCATGTCTAAATGATGGTAATTCGATTCACTAGTACGTCGAGGCATTTAACACGGATTTCGAAAGTGCTAAAAATCACGTCGTTCATTTATAGAAATAATATCAATAATTTCATCAAATTAACTTTTTAAACAATTTCGATTATATATAATTTTAGAATTCATAAAAATTTGCTATTACCGTAAATATATTTATTATTATTTTATCCGCGCTTTCACTCATTTTCTTGACATTGTGAGAGATCACGTTATTATACATGTTCACAACATATCGAAAAACCGTTTGACTCGACAGAAATTAAGCTTAAGAGATGCGACGTGCAAGCAGCAAATGTGTGAAAGAAAAGATGTTCGCTTAATGACACTTTCCGAAAGACAGCTCGAGAAAATTTCGACGGCGGTGAAATCTTAAGGAGAAAACACTTCTAAAATATTAGTATAAGTGTGATAGAAATATTGTTCTCTCGCATGCCGTACGTCAACGTCGCGCAACAAAAGGGATTACATCGGATATTATTTTTTAAAGTACACTTCTCGTGCTCTCCTCGCTCGCGAAGATCCACGCGCGACGATCGCTCGTTCGTGCGCTTTATTTTTTCTTCCCCTTCTCACGCGAGCGTACAAGAAAATTTACTCCCGCGGACAGACCGGGGGCGGCTTCTTTTCCCGTTCGGCGATCATTTTTCAATTTGTCAGTGTCCGTCGCGGCAGAAGCGCGCGGGCGTTATTTTTACGAAAACGTCCACACTGTCGTGTGTCCGCACCCGTGTGGACATTACATTAATACTTGTCCCACCGTGGAGTTTGCGGGTGGTCCGAGACTTAATTTCGGACACTGTTCACATCGAGACTCATCGTCGACCAACTCGAAGTGCCGTTACCGAGTAACACCGAAAACGGGAATAAACGCGATGGAAGGATCCTCGAGATCACTCCTGGCGGTCCGAACAACCCGAAATGCCTGAGGATAAACTAGGTTCATTCTCATTTAGGTCCAACTGAGAGAATCCCTTCGCAATATGAAACTTCAGAATTAATTTGTCATCTGACATAACATCTGACAAACCCGAATGTGTATGACACGAGTAAATTCAATTTTATTTATTATCTGGCATATACTTATATGGAGTAGAATAAATGTTCATATCTATTTATTAAACATTCTCCAAGTCTAAGACAATGATTTAAATATTGCTTAAATAAATCTAGAAAATTTGCATAGACAGTGACAAAATTATTTAACTTGTAAATTGATTTTAACCTTTTGAATTATATACATATATGTGTAATTTTAAATGATAATGTTGTATTGTTCTAATTTTCTAATTCTACCTATATGTCTATTAATAAACTAACGATATGCATTTTCGTTCGAAATTATTCTTTTCTTAGAAAATTCAATGATAGATATGTCAGTTTTAAAACGAATATTTAAAAAAAGATTTAATAAAATATTTTACGTACAGTTATTGCACGATTACATTAATTTTTTTAAATATTTCTTTGTTATTTTAAAGATATTTTAAAAATATGTATTATATATTTTGTCAGATTTTATTAAAGATTTATTAGTAACCTTCTCAAAATTCTACCGAAAATAATAACACATTTCAATTAACTAAAATTAACGATTACTGTAATCAATATATAACATAGTTTAAAGCAGAATTAGCGGTGTGAAATCAGAGAAGATTTCACGTGTGAATAATCGTTCCGCTCCTCACAATCAGTTGAATGCAGCCTCGGTTAATCTCTAATTGAAATGTGACTATTGAACTGTCTATGTCTCGAGATATGACACTCCATTCTCGACCGATTCGCTCCTCAGACGAGATTCAAGTTAACGATTGCGAATATGGGCCTAACTAATGGATGCAACCTTCGATTCGAGCGATGTTTACAACCGAGGTTTCACTGAACTAGTTTCTCGCGCCGCGAGTGTGGTGCAAGGATATGGCACACATACCGAGTGCACGGAAAGGTGTATCGCCTCCGAGTCACGGTGTGCATCTACGTAAATTAAAGGGGTTGCGAAAACAACGGTTTAACATAGATAACTACCAGCCAATTTGCCTTAAATCGAGGTCGAAGCGAAATTACCGTGAAGAAAAATAAGCGCTCTCGATTTATCTCGTAAGTTTGACGATCCAATTTCCTTGAATTAGTACATAATAGTTTACGCATTTAGCAATAAAAATTACACGCAGCACAGTAAAAGAATATATTGTATGTGGATATTGTTTACTCGTTAATTCGATACTCATTATTCGGTGACTTTCCATTTGCCGAGATGTTTTTCTCCTTTCTAACAGCTGATGTTTACGCCGTCAGAAAAAGCTATCGATGTACGAACTATTAATTAATTATGTCCAATCCGACTAATAAATGAAAAGCTCTCGCTCGCAATCCGACCCTTGTGAGATGTCTCTCTCTTTCTCCTTTTCTTCCATCGTTGCGCTGTGTGGTTTGCGCGCGTATGGTACACCAATAATACACCGGCAACTGCTAAATCAGTGCCACCTGGCCTGAATAATGCCTCTAAAAATAACGTGAACCCGCCTTTAAAAAGAGTCTCGGAAGCCCAACCGACCGGCCTCGCCGCCGATCCCGAGCGCATGCCGATGATGTCAGAGATTCTGCGTCGCGCTTTTCTTGTCTTATGCGCCGCCCTAGTATTTTTAGAAAGATAAAGAGAGAGAAAACGTCGTGCAAACCGCAGGAGGAAGAAGTCCCGAATCACGTGCGCGAGCCCCGGAAAGATCGCGTGAAGCGCGCGTTCGCTATACTCTTCATCTTCGCGTATTTCCTCGCGAAAAGCTGTCTCCCCGTGACCACTGCGATTCGTCGCGTGACGAGGCGGCTGCTCGGGAAATCGCGCGGGAAATGGCAGTGATCTCTCGTGGAAATTGAAAATTGATTATTGTGCCGAGTAGACGCTATTACGGTAATGAGTTTCCCTTATGCGATCCCCCGATGTGTGTCCTCTCTCTCTCTCTCTCTCTCCTTCCCGATCGAAAAGGGGAGAAAGAGAGAGAGAGAGAGAGGGACTGCCTACCGGCGAGCAACGAAATTTCCGTCGACCACTACTTTGCCTGCATACCGTGCGATAATAATAGATCCGAATACCAAGATAATTATACATACGCCTTTCTATGTGTCTAGTGGACGAGGGTCAGGATTAAGTTCTGCCACACGGAGAGGCGACCTAAGCCGAGAAGGAGGTCGCGCGAATAAAAGCGTCGGACGTGTAAGAAGGGAGAAGTAATTTTCCGAGGTTATAACTGCGGAGAAAACACTTCGGAATTCTTTCCATTCTCTCTCTCTCTCTTTCCCTCCACCTCCCTACCCTCTCGTTTTCAGTCTTTTTCTCTCTCTCTCTCTCTCTCTCTCTCCGTAGGATAGAAGCTCGCTTCAAACGTTTTTACGCGGGTCTGGGGTAAAGTGATTTTTATTACTCGCGTGCCTCGCGCGATGCATAAAATTTAGCCAACAGTTTCGCGCGACTCACTCCTAGAAAATTGTCGAATCAGACACGAAAGCGTTAGCGTCACGATAAATCAACGCGATAACAGCCGATGAAAAATGGGTATTATCCGTGCGTCGTCGTAATTTTGTAACCGTTGATCGGGCCCGGGTGTCCATTAGCCATCCCCGTAATACGGGAAAGCGACTCGGCCGCGACCCGATGGTTCCTGGCGGTTGATTAATCGATTAATAAAACGTGCTTTCGAGACCGGCCTTGGGACACCTAACGACGACGCTCCGCTGGCCTACAACGGGCTGCTAATAGACTAATAACCTTCGTCACGAGTGAAGCGTTATCTAAATACGCTTAGCGGTTATTACGCCGTTTGCTCGCGCTGGAAAAGTAGAGCGATCGATCGTCCACTTGATCTAGTTTCTTGCGTAGCGTTGCAGGCGATGAGCGCCAGGGCAATCGAATACTTTCAGATAATTGTTGCGATGTTTTATTTGCGAGCCTTGTAATCTATAGTCTGGCTTCTCTAACAGGCTTCTTGACCTGTAATTACCTGAGAGGAAACCTGACTTCAGCGCAGATCTTTTGTAAGGAAGAAATACATAAAGTTTCATTTTAGATTATTATTTCTATAAAATAATTATATATATATATATATATATATATGTGTTGATATCTTCATAGTAACGTGTTATGTATGGTTTTTTTATTCATTAAACAAAATAATTTATATTATTATGTTTTATTTGCCGGAAGAAACTAATTTCATTATCTGAATTAATATCAGATGATATTTAATATAAGACGATAGTATTTATTTACGTTAGCGTTAGACTGTCCAGTTATATATACTTCTCAATTTTAATAGTTTAATTTATTTACAATTAATAACCATTATTATTTAGCAGTAATTTAGAGTTTCTCTGTTATTCTTACTAGAAATCATTGTCTGATGTTCGGGTAATGCGAAATTCGTGCGAAAGTTTGTTTTTATTCTGTGTCTGTATAAGGCTTAAGCGATTAGTGCAGTCAAGTATCAATGATCTCGCGGCATCTTGTATCACGCGGACTACAATCGCAGCCAGACACTGGCTGGAAATCGATTCGGTCTGGCCAGATCCATTGTGCGTAGCGCGACGTAGCCACCGATCCTGGGCTCGTTCCCCCTAACGCGCCACCCGGGCTCGTTCGAGTAAGTTACGAGGGCAAGGATCGGCCCGGTCGTCGTCTTATTCCACCACCCTGTTCCCCGGGGTGCGAGAGCACGCGACTACCAGACGGCAGGTGTTCGAGATTGTTGCACCCGGCAGATGTTGCCCCGTCGCGGCCCAACCTCCTTTCCCGCGCGCGCGCGCGCGCGCTCCACACACTTTCTTTTCTTCTTGTACGTTCGCGTCGCGACGTGCCCTTACGCCTCGTTCCCTTTTACCGGTCCTCTCTCGATGCCCGTCCCTTTTCGTGACCGAGCCACCGCGAGTCAGATGAAGAAATAAATTCATCGTGCCTGCGATATGTTGCCCCAGCATCCCGCCGGGTCATCCTTTCGAAAAACGTCTTCCATCTGCCTCTAGTTTTTATCTGTCTCTCTGTTTTATTCAAATCATATTAATTTTATTTTTCTAAATATCTCAATATATTTTTATTTCATTTTATATACTACATTAACTATATTTTGAGTCTTATATAATATTAAAATTGATACATGAATGCAGTATCTAGTTATGTTATTTATTGAAATTTGATTTAAAATTTTACAGTCTACAGATTTATGGCCCCTGTTATTAAACTTTTTTCAAGCAGATATGCATTTACTTTATTAAACGAGTGCGAAAATGTATTATTATACACCGCATATATCTACACATAAAATCACTAAACGTTTTTGCGAATATTATTATAATTATAATTTTATATCGAAATACATAATACTTTTGTTTTCGCCATCTTCTTTACGTCGCATATTTTTTTGACAAAGTATCCATTGGGAATATACGTTACAGAACATTTAGCAAATTACATTTCCCTCCCTTTCTCTCCTTTTTCACTAGAGTTGCTTCTCGAACCGATCCAGACACCCGTAACGACTTAATTTAGTTACCTAACATTTTATCAGCGGGAAAGACTCGTCGACTTTCATGAAAGTGAAAGGCATTTCCGCGCGATATCGTTTCTGTGTACGTCCGGATAAAGCGCGTGGAATTCTACTGCGAATTATCGTATCGATCGCCGTGTCATCGTCCTAGAGCTAATGACACGATCGATCGAATCGAGAGCACGAGCCAACGACGCGGCCGATGGCCGCAAGGAAGCCTTGACGTATCTCGAATTCATGCTCGATGATTCGGGAAGAATCGAATATAGGATCCTAACCCCTCCCCCCCCCCTCTGCTCTCCTCTCGTTCCCCTCTCGTTCCGGACGATCTATAGCCCCGCGCGGTGATCCCTCTCCTTTGATAGATACACGAATCCACCTCGTTAGTTTTCTTTCAGCGAAGTGGCCCGGAGATCCCCGGATCCCCGGCTGGAAGTTTTCTAAGCGATTCGACTCCGCGCTATTTGTCCAAGTTCCTATCTTTCTTCTCTTTTCTTTACCCTAGGAGGAAAGCCGAACGCACGACAGAGGGAACAAAGGGGAAGAGGCTTCGCTCGCGGCCGAGACGTGCCGTGGCGGAGAAAGGGAGGAGATAAATGCCGACTGTTATTCGAGAAACCTCATGCGCTCGCACCTGCCTGGCACGTGGCCGGCGCTTGTGTGTGCGAGCCTCGCAAGTCTTCTCTTGCTCCCTTTGTCGAAATGGCCGAGGATGCTCCGGCCGCTCGCGCGCTCGTTGGATTTCACGAATCCTCTTCACGGGCTATGAAGAAGTCTCCCCTCGCCTTCTCCTTCGACCCCTCGCTCGCTAAACCCGCGCAACCGAACTGCTTTTTACCGCGCGTCTCCTCTCCGGCAGAGATTTTAATGATTTCTCATTAGGCCTTTCACTTCGCCACGAGATCAAATTAATGCGCCGACTTTTTTTTCAGCGACCGCCAGATCCGATTGAACAATGACGGGTACGAGTCATCGTCTGCAAAATTTATAGCTCGCGATATCATCATCGGCGAGACGCCTTCTCGCCGAGACGCAGTTTTCTACGTGCGTGACCGCTACGATTCGCATTGTCCCAGGCCACGACGAGCGGGACGAGGAATCTCTTCGATCGATCCTTCTTCCTCCGACCACGCTCTATTAATCCAGACGAGCCGACGGCCTTTCTCGCGAGCGAGATTGGAAAGTGGTTCCGCGATCTCGAAATATCTCCTAGCCGGCCGAGTGAATCGCGAGCGGATTGCAGAACGCGGGAAGATGGCACCGTATTAACCGTGGGATGTATACAAGTATTCCGCGCGTATTGCGGAATCGATTCCCGATGTATCGGTTCCCGATTGGGTTGATAAGCGCTCTTCAAAATTAAATGTTTCCTCTACAAACGATCAGTGTAGTCTTTAACATTGTAGACTGAACTTTAAATTCTGATTTTTTTTCCCTATCTAAAGATTTCCTTTTTTTCTGCATCATTAATACTTACCATGAATATTTATTCTTTGTCAATCGTGCGAGAAGAATTTATATTCAAAATACAGGGAAATTGTATCATTTTTGTTATGTATGGATTATAAATCGATGGTTTTATTCTTACAATTGCAAACTCAGCGACCGATACATTTCGAAGAGTTGGAGAGAGGCGAAAGGACGCAGAAACAACAAATATATAAGCCAAAGAGGTGGGCATTTTCGACCGGTGAAAGTCTAAATAATACCTAGGTTTCAGGCTAGACGGCGGAGAGACTGCGTCGTACACCCGGTGAATCTCGACCGAGGGGGGGCAGACAAAGGGGCAGGGGAATGGAAACACGGCGGAGGAGGCTGCAGTAAGAGAAAGTGAAAGTATAACGGAGAGGAAAAGATCTCGTTCCTTGTCTCCTCCAGACGTTCCCTCCCATCGGCGAGGCGAAACGCGATTCCGAAGTATATACGCGCTTTTAAACGCGGCTATCGCGGAGAGCATCGAACGGCTTCGTAATTGGTCGTTCAGGAAATTGCGCCGACGGACGTCGCTAAATCAGACATTAGCTCGACTACGAGGTAGAACGTAAATAACTTTAGATTAGACTAATTAACGTCTCTATACGGTAGTGTTTTGTGCAAAATATAAAAATTTGGAAACACGAAGATACTAATGTAAATTTGAGACAGATTTATAATTTTACTTTTCATTAACAAGAAAATATAATGACAGATGCGAAAATTATCTTACAGGTTTATTTGTTGAGTAAAATTTAATAAATTAATCTTTTTGATATCAAATTCGTAATTTCAGTGCAGATTGTAGGATTCTCTATGGAATCTATAGAATCACACACAGAGAATAATATAGTTACTTTTGTAGTAACTATAGTAAATAATAAGTAGTAGTTTTATTATATTTTTAACACGAAATATGATTAACTTAACTATATGCATTAAGTTAATCATAATTATCGTTAAAAATGTTATAAAATTATGGTTGAGCCAAAAATAACTATATTTTTCTCTCAGTACAATCTGTTTTGTTTTTTCGAAAGAATACTCTTTATCAAGATTATTCTTGAGGAACATATAATTCTCATTTCATAATTCATAACGGTGTGAATTAGAGGCGAATCAACGTCAACCGCTGTAATATGCAGCGACACGTGTAGCGTGTATAACACGGTTAAAAGCGCATCAATCTTTAATTGGAGTACGATCATCGACCAATTTTCTATCGCACGCATGTAGGCGTGCTCGTGAAACAGTTTCTCGTTTCGGCCGCAAACGAGAAATTCGAGGATACGCGGTGTCGATACATCTTCGTCAACGTTGTCGATCTCGTCGAGCGACAGGGCGAAAAACAGCTGTCGCACACCGGAAACGGTGGCATCTTGCGAACGACTCGCGGTCGTTCCGGGCGAAAGAAGGAAAGAAAGCAAGCCGTACAAGTGTAGTAAGAGTCGATCGCGTGACTCGCGCCATTTTCCAATGTTGTTGTCCTGTCCTCTTCGTGTTTACCGATCCTCTTCCCGTTGTTGGAGATTCGACGGCGTCCGAACGAGAGAGGAATTGCAGAAGATCTTCGCGATATTCTTCGTGCCGGAATAATTTGTTTTCCTGCGTTCCTCTTCGTGCGACGGCGGCGCGCGGAAAGAAAGAGAGAAAGCAGGCACGCCGTGCCTGAAATTCGTTCAATGACACCTCGCGAAACGCGAAAAGGGAGGAACGTTCGTCAAAGGGGAGACGAGAGAAGGAAAGAGAGAAAGAGAGATCGTCCGTCGCGTGACTCGAGGTCCTTTCCACGCAGGTCTGCAGATGTTGACGACTGCCATTTTTTTCGAGCACGCAATATTTAATTTAGAGCGGCTCGCTCTCCGCGCACAGAAATCCACCTACGGGTCACACTCGGGGGATCCGCGAGCCGCCACGGCTACGGCGAAGGCGAACGCGGGCGTCACGCGATGGCCCTGGTAAACACAAAGGCTGCCGGCGTCGTCGCGTACCCTAGGTTATTTTCTCCTCCGTTTGCCCACTTAAGCTCGGCTGTCCTTGCTCCGTGTTTCCTCCACGCGACCTCCGTATCTTGGCTCTATTGTTTTTCCAATACAATTAACCCAACCTCCGACCATTTCGCAGAAAAATAATTAGATGTTTGTTGTACCGGGATGCTTCACATCAGCCTCCACGCCTAGAGACCGCAAAGTGGAAAATATGACGTAGCGAAATGTGTTCGAGTTTCCAGACTGTTGTACGAACAACTTTTTTATTCCTGAAATAATTCTAATTAAGCTTTTGTAGTAAAGCTTTCGACAATATATGATCTGAAAGATTAAACATCTTAAAATACTGTGTCCGAGCATCTTTTTTGGAGCGCGTTCATTGCTTCTTATATTCGAAGAAAACACGGCGATCCGAAGGAGGTCCAGAGGCAGGTGAAGAGTACTGGATGCGACTCGCATAAGGCGGAGTGGCGGACAAAGGTTCCCGGTGCAGAGAATCGGAAGGTACGCGTCAGAGGCAAGAAGAAGAGAGAGAGAGCGAGAGGAGCCAGGTAGAACAGGGAGGGGGAGGGGAGAGAGCGGGTAGGGCCCCGGTTGGAGGGTAGCAGCGCCAGGGTCTCGGCCGCTAGACTCAACATCTGTCGGCAGGTGGCCCGTTTCGGACATGCTCCGTGGCTTGAGCTCTTTGTGCATCCGCGTGCATCGCCCTAGCCCGGCCGGCGCGCACGCAACGCACGTGACCCCCCCGAATGCAGCCGCCGCGCCGCTGATTGCTGCAACCATCTTTCTGCCGGCTGGTTCCTTAACCCAAGATCATCCGATAAAGAGACGGACCCCGCCGCGCTCCTCCTGAAATTACCGTCGTAACTCGTTCGCCCGTGCGGCTTTTGGCGCAAGAGTGTCTTCTTCTTGCTGTCTCGTGGACGCGATCCCTCGCGCGCGCGCGCGCGCGCGCGAGCTCCGATCTCGGGCGGCCGCGCGTATGTCGCTTGTAAGTCAGCCCGTCGTTAAAATCCCGCGGAATTTATGACTCCTTAAAGGAACACTGTTTCTACTCTTTAATTGCGACGCCGTTAACTAAGTCGCGAACTCTCTCGGGAAGAAACCGCGGTCTAATCTTCGCGGTTAGGCGACGTACGCTAACTCGCACGTATGCACCCCAGCTTTCGCCGCCTGGCCTGGCATTAACCACTTTGCCTCGTTTATATATTAACGGCGTTGATTATTACGTTATAAACGTGTTATAGCGAAGACGCCGCGAAAACCGCGATTGGTACTGCCTCAGCTGCAGTTAATTCCGCCCGATTAGAGCATTCTCCAAGGTATTTTGAGAGAGATAATTCAGGAAAATATTGGGATTATCGCGTGTCTGCCATTCTAATTTAGATCGTTCTATTTTAGCGTTAATCTAGTTTAGATCGTTCTATTTTAGCCTCGTAATAATTACTATTAATCATTGAAACGATATGTCATAATAGTAATTGAAAACTTTGCCATATAGTTATGTAATATTAAAATTAAATTAAATTTGACATTTATTATTGTCTGTCTCGTTACTCGTTATTCAATGTATACGTTTAACTTATTTAATATTTAATAGCTTCAATTCAAGTTTCATATTTACGAAATGCAAAAATTCAGGAAGAAATTACGCGAGAGAAAAATTCTGCGCGTTATTTTTTTCCGAAGGATCCTTTTTGTCGCAGGTTAAATAAATTACTTTTCAGCATTATACCTTTCCTCACGTCGTTTCTCTATTAATCTATCACTTGGACCGTAAGTTTGTACGTAACTTTTTCAATTTGGCAGAAGGCCATCCTCCGCCAGACGAGGTACCAAATAGCCCACCATCCATCGCGGAAGCCGGGCGAAAGGGTTGAACGATCGTCCCAGAACAAGTATTTATGCAGGTCATACCGCCTATTAGCTGCTCATTAAATAACACTGGGAGAATAATAATTAAATTCCTTTTGCCTTTTAAATCCCGTTGGTATCGTAAACAACATTGCAATGATGCACCTGCACGAACGAGAGACTTATAACTTCCAGCTTAACGTGCGATATCGCGCCGATCGATATCGAGGGGCCAATACCGATGCCTTTGTTAACCAAGTTATTAAACTTCCGCCTGGCTGGCCGGCGCCCTCGAGAGTTAACGGATAAACGCACGTAAGATAAGTTTTACGCCCAATTTAGTGCTCGTTATTTACTTTGGCCGCGATTTAACCGAGGGTTTCACTTTGATCCTCACAGTAAAAATGAAGGTACATAAGTTATTGTACTTTTATTGGTCCTTACCTACCACCGGGGGCATCAACGGCGCGAGAGAGGGTTGAACGACCATCGTTTCCACGGCAGGGCAAAGGGAAAGGGCAGAAGCAGGAAGTATGGCAGCAGCGACTTTACTGTCGATCGCCTGATAGACTTCCGCGAGCGAAAAAGGGCAGCCCCGTCGTTTGATGTGCATCGTGGAATATTCACGTACAGCGAGCAAAAATCTTTGTCGTTTTTCCACCCCCTCGATGAATATTCCATTCTGAAGTCAGCGAACGAGAGCTTAATTTTTTATGTCGAGCTGTAGAATATTCAACGCAACGATTTATGGGTCTCTGTCGTCTCCTCGAGCGGTCTGATATCGCGATTTCCCGTATACGCCGTCTCTCCTCTCCGTCCGGATCGATCCTTGAATTCTCTCGCGGGACCTGCGGCGGCATTAACGTGTCCACGACGCGGCACCCTTGGACGCGCGCGCGCGCGAGCGCGATGCGCCTGAAAATTGCGCGTAAGTATCGGTTGCAGGGCCCATCGCTAGGCCCCGGCCACGGCTCGTTCCGAGGCTCTTGCGTACGTACGTACGTACGGGGCCGGTGGTCGCGAGATAATGAAGGAGGAGAAAAAGAGGGACGAAAGTAGGAAGGAAAAAAAAGGAACATATAGTTACATACCGGCCGCCTGCTGCTCGCCTGCAGCGACGCGCACCGGGTTGCTTTCGGCAGGTGGCACTTTGTAACCTTTGTGCATCCGGGCGCGTTGCATTTACCTGCATACTCCGCGGACGGTGAGCAACCTGCCCGGCCGCGCCGGGATCGTGCCACGCACAGGTGCAAGAGTTGATTTCGGAGGCCCCGCCGCCGTCGCCGCCGAGGCGTAGCGCGACTCCGACCGGCAAAGAGTAAAACGACACACTCTGCATCTGGCAACGCTTGATAAAACGTCGGCTGTCATTCTACGAATTCGTATGCGCCATTAACCAACGTCGCTCTTCCACGCGTACGTCGCGTTGTACAAGAAAAATTTCGGGATTATTGTTTCTTTATAATTTACTCGTTTGAAAATTCTTTCGAATAATTCCCCCAAAATATTTTATAATTCACGATTTTAATATCCATTAACTAAAATTTGCTGGTGGTCTGTATAATGTAGCTCAATAATTCTAAAAATGTCCAAAGATACGCGAGCTTTGTAATTTTAGAAGAAATTAGTTTAGGATTAAAGGAATATTTGTGCGAAGGACACCGGCAGCCGGTGGTCGTCACACCTGCCTGCTGCGGTCGCTGATCCTTTAAAGAACCATTTGACAACTTTCCAGACATCTGTTCTCCATCTGAGGCAGAATGTTAGAGAGAGAGAGGGGGGGGGGAAAGAGAGAATAATAGAGGAAGTCATTGACCAGCATATAACATATTGATTTTTATTGTTATTGCATACAACATATACACTTCTTGTGTTTGTGTTTCGAAACTCTATTAAACTGAACTGTCATTTTATGAGGATATGATGTTCCCCCGGAAATAGCATGACAATCGTAATCGTAATATATCAAATTTTACTGTCGTAGCTTAGCGATATTTATTCAAGATCTTTCGAATACGATGCGCACTCTCGGAAAGCTATAACCACGTCCGGTCTTTAAAAGCTCTCCAAAGTCTGACAGCGGAGAGAATTACGTTCGATACAACGCGCGTGATGCACCATCTGTTCCGATTCTAGTTAATTGCTTGTTTAATCTAAACATTCAAAATAAAATAAAATGATAAAGGGCAATATAATATAATAGTACGTGCATACATATAACCAAAGTTATATTTGATATGAAAATTAATAAGAGTTTAAAAAACTTAGTTAATACATTTTTTCTTTGGAAACAATCTAAAATGACATTATTATTCTTTATAATAATTCTATATTTACATATAATTGCTGTTAAAACAAATTATAAAAACTATAAAATAATTTATTAAAACCAATGATTCTTGTAGCCGTCTAAACAATTGTTGAGTGAAAATCAAATTGTTTGCAAATACATATATGCCAATGTTTGGAGTTCTCGAGTTGGTTTGCGGGCTCGCATCTGAGTACCTTTCAAATATATTCAATGGACAATGCACAATGTCAAGTCTCCTTGCGCAATCGAGTTTCGGCCTCAGGGCTTCTCCTCGCCTGTATCTCCGGCACCGAGCAGGTGCAAGCGTTGATTCCGCAGCTGCGGCTGTGCACCGGAGAATTTTGTACGCGCGTCCCCCGGCTCTCTTTTCTTTATAATCTCGGCGCAGCCAATCTGGAAAGTCCTCTATATAGCTGGGACTTTCAATCCCCGTCTTACGCTCTTCAATCCGTGCTTCAGCGTCCGCGATTCTATCCAGGGCTTTCCCGGCTAGAGCGAAATAATCTGAAATTACTCGACGCATTTTTATTCACTCCGACACTTCTTAACGCTCGCATAAAAGTCTGTTATTGCAAAAATGAAATCTTTACGTCGAGCCGAGTCGACTCTGGTCGCTCTGGTCGCTCCAAACTTTCCGCAAAGTGCGAAACTTTTAAACTAACAATATTAAATATTGCTAGCCGTTACCCCTCGCGATGCCAGGGGAGATCGTTACATACGAAAGTTAATTTGCGCGCCTGCAACTTCAAACATTGTTATCCTAATTATGAAGGCTGACTAAATTTTACCTGGGACTTTGTACGTAGAGATTTTCACGCAATTTCAGGGATGCGACACCATCAAACGTATCAGATAACGTCCCCACGTTCGAAACTTTTTTCATATATAAAAAGACGAGGTAATTTTATTAATTTTTAAAACGATAATATGAATTAATATTAATCATTGGCAAAATAATATCTCGAATAAATAAAGTAACGTATTTACATTGATATATTTTAGGAAAGTTCGAGTCTGAGTAAACTTTATACCTATGTCACTAATTCAAAGATTAAAGCCATCGGCAACGGTATGTTACATAATGCAAATTTGAACAAGATACTGTTGGAGATTCGACTGGAATGCTCCGCTAGGAAAACATCTCCCTAGCATCAAACAGCTCCGAATCTCCTCGAGTTACAGAGACGTGTCCGTTGCACGCCGAATTGCCGCTCGATAATTCCTCTTATCGAACCATTCGTACATCCGTCGACGGGGATGGGGGGGGGGAGGGGTGAACTTATCGATAGCGATAAGAGTGGAAACGACCCCCGGAGGGCGTCCCCTTGGAAGAACGCCTTTAATGAGCCGTCAGTAGATATACCCGAGCGATTCGTACACGTCTCGTCGGTTTGGATTTTTTCGAGTGAAAAATTGTCTTGTTGATTTAAACTCGTGGGCCCAGGCGATTTTATCGCGCCCGATTATCGGACGTGCCTAAATCGGCTGGCGTCCGTAGATTATTCTCCCAAGTTAAGTTTGCGAGGCCATATGGCGAGACTCGAAAGAAACGCATCCCTCGTGTCGATATAACGTCTCCTCCCACGAACATCAGATAAAGCCCGACATATCGATCACCGATGGAAGCGGAGGATCTTCGGTAACGACGTCATTTTCAGTCCGACTCTCGGCTCGCCTTGGCGCACGTGTTATTATCGTATTTATACGCGTATCGTGTTACACGAATTATTTTTATCCACTATCGGTTAATGCTAAATATAGTCGAACCCTTTTCTTCGGCGTACTCGTGCGGAATTAACGACTCTTCTCCCGTATCAATATATACGATGTTGTTAAAGAAATTGTCGTTGTAAATAAATAACACTTTACTCTTGCTTAATTTCACGTAAACTTTACCGTAGCAGAAATTTAATTTGAGAGCCTCGGTTGCGGAGACACTTCTTCAACATAAAAGAAGATAATAAGTAAAAACGGGAGTTTTTTTTTTAATTATTAAAAGATTTATCAAATAAGAAACATTTTCCATATTATATACACTTCTATTATTTTTAATATTAACCGCTTATATCTCGCATGATTTTACAAAGGATTTAATTAAAAACTGTCCAGCTATACGACGGTCGTCAGACTTGAAACATGCCATATTCCCTTGAGAAAAAGAACGCTAGCGTTCTAATTGGTTATTTTCTCGATGGGATGAAAAGAAGAGCGAAAAACTGTTTCGCTTAAGGCGCAAAGCGGCGTCTAAGCCGCCTTGCTCGCCGTCCTTGAAAAAATCGAACGCATCACGAGTTGCGTAACCTAAATGTCCCTCCATCCGTTCGATCGGTCCATTATCCTCGCCCCGACGAGCCGTGCGATAAACAAAGCCTCGTGGAAATGGCGCGGCGGCGGCGGCGGCGACGACGCGATGCCTTGAAGTACATGCGGTACCTTGCCGCTGCTATACATACATAGATACGTGCGGGCGTACACGTGGCTGCTAATAAGCCTGTCACATGTATGCCTAGCATTGTGCCGGAAAATTGTGAACGATGTACAGGGGACGCGAATGCGGGTGCCTTGTCTGTGTTACGTCATACGTACCTTCGAGTAATTAATTTTCCCGTTATGCACTTTCCGATTGACCCATGTCATTCTCGAACGTGAGATAATGTACGTATCATAAAAAGATAGAACACATGTCTCGAATAATTTACAACAAGATCTTCGGATTATTAATTACTTATTTCTCATTCTCGTAAACTTTAACATTCTCATTAGCCATTAGTTTAAGAGATAAATCTTCTGGAAATGTGGTTATGAGTCGTATAAAATATAACGAATGAATCATTATCTTACTCTTCGAACAACTGTTGTAAACGTCTAAATGTTTAATTTGAGCAAAAAAATAAAATAAAATAGCTATCTCGAGAGAAGCAGAAAAACTTTATTAGACATTTACGCCATATGTTTTTCCGTTTTTTTTTTCACGTACGCTCGTTCGTTTTGAATTCTTTCGGGTTTAACAGGAGATCTTTCCTTACATCGTGCCAGATAGACTATTTAAATTTTCACGGGGATTAAATTTGTAATAACCCCATCGTGGCGCATCTGCCCTTCTTTCTTTAAAATGCAGCGCTTTCTTGCATGCGGGATTAAGAATGTCCTAGATTCACTGCATATTCCTTTGAATAATTAAGAGATTTTGCAGAATTATGCTTCAGGAATGTAAATGTACAACATCGATTACAGGGATGTTATAAATAAATTACACAATGGTGTAAACTTTCGATTTTAATTGAAGAAATGTATGGGGCAATGTACATTATTGAAATTCAGACGCTGCGACGAGACAGAAGTTATCATGAAACTCTCAAAGGAAAAATTCGTCTTCATATTCACCCGACAAGATCTCCTACGAATGTAGGAGATCTTCTATGTATATATGTACGCAAGGTTTTTTTTTTTCTAAAAAATATGTAAGTAGAACAAGGTTTCGTTGATTCTAATTGCGCTCGGCTAACGCACCGACGGTACTTTGCCTGTTTAATTATAATTCCAACCAACCCCGCGGAACTTTGCTCCGAAGTTTCGGGTAACGTTGGGGAACGATCGTGGCCTCTTTCGCCGCAATCATAAAATTTAATGGAAATTAAATTATGGCGCGCCGTAGTGAAATATTTCGCGCCAATCTTCCTCGCGGATGAGAGTGGAAGGGAAGGGGAGAGTTATGAAGAGGAATGAGGTGGACGTAGAGAAGCAAGGGGGAGAGAGCCAAGGAGAAAACGGGGGGGAAAAAAGCGCAAGCCGCTATTACGAAACGTCAAGAAACAATTATTATCGCGCCATAACGCGGCGTAGACACGCCAATTAGGAGGCGCCAGTCGTTGCGATTGCGCCCAGTTTTTACGGTGCTACCACAGCCTTACATAATCTCCCTGTGCTCAAAGAGCTTCCGTAATTCTTGGTCTAATCAAGCCACGCTACTTCTTCTTTTCTACCTGTTTGCTTCGCCTCTCTTTTTCATTGTTTCTTCTCCCTCCGGTCCCGCCGGTTTTCCATCTTCCCGGCCCTCTTTCCGTTTTTATTCCCTAAGAAAACGTTATTAACATCCGACGTTGACGAGCCGAGCATTCCTTAAAAGGTTTCTCATCGCACGGTCTTCTGGCAAATGACAATGTTTCCTTTCTGAAATGAAACCTATACAGTCGTTTTATTGTATTAAATTCTTCGTTTCGTAAGAAAAATTCTTACAAATAACTCACGAGTAATTTGAAGGCCCCGCTTTACACGGCCGAGAAATAATTTTTGTCACACGTAATTCTCCGTTTCGATCGAGCCTAAAATAACGTGCGGTTATTACGATCGTCGCATCGTTGAAATATTCGGTGACATTAATTGCGACGTAGAAGACACGACGCGCGCGGTGAAATCGTATAACGTCACACAACAATCGTGCTTTGAGAATTCTACGACCAGAGCGGAAAGTTTCTCGTCGCCAGTCGGGTCGCCCTTCTTTCTCTAGTTGCGCGCAATTCCATGACGTCGCGACAATTCCATTGCCATAGATGGTGCAATCGGTGAGCTGCTGCGCAATTTGCACGGCATATAAGCAGTCGCGTACATGCACGTAGGTACCGCGTACGGATACGTACCGTGTGCCGCATACACACGTATGTACACACGTACGTACACCGTGCGTGCGTGAATGCGTGTATGTCGCAGCCAGTGGCAAAGATTGATGTCACGGGCTGGCCAACCGATGATCTTGGCCCGGTTCCCACTGCCGATATATCGACGGCTTCGAGCGGCTCTACGTACGAACAAGCGTTTTCCACTAAAACGCGCATACTAATCCCCGGGCCGTAAAACCGTAAAAATGTAATGCATAAATAGACATGACGCTTAAGCCGCGTTCGGCGCAGACACGACGAATTAACGTGACGTAAAAGCGACGGTGGGAGGG
>VBVQ01002107.1:0-27520 GCA_011636635.1 Tetramorium simillimum | reverse complement strand
GGAAAAAGAAATCCATTATTTTTGCCTTGACATAAACGAAAAAATAATGGATTTCTTTTTCCCCAACCTAATATTATGTCCTATAAATTACGTTATAAACGTAAATGTATATAATTATTTAAAATATTTGGTAACAACGTGATACGTTTTTAACAAAATAGATAAGACTCGTCTGAGTTTTCGCGGAGTAACGAAATAATAGTTAATGAATACGCACACCACCTCGCATAACGCGTATCACATTTGAACCGATCGTGTAGCATCGTGTAGCTAAAAAAAAGGGAAGATTTCATCAGTCACCGCTGGATTTTATCGGCGCCAATATATATCGTTCCGATCGCGTGATCGCTCGGAGAAATAAATCGGGGCTTTTTTGGCATAAGAGTTGGAAACATTGCTTTCAGTGCGGACGGTAGTACAAAGGGGCAAATCCGGATGACTCCCTTGTTCGCTTTCGTTCTCGCACTCCCGTCTCGAAACAGTCGAAATCCGCGGGGTTTCCCCTATACCGCCCGCTGCCAGGGCATTTCCATTTTATCCCGCACACGAGAGAGACGCGTCAACCGTCATACATAACGCGGCGATATCTGCGAAAATGCCTATAGTTGCTACTTTGTTTTTAAAAAATCATTGAGAGAATCGCACGTGTAAGAGACGCTTAAAATCAACGGTTACATTAAGTGTTTATACAACAAATTTGAATTAAGTATATTAAAATAATGTAGCAAATTAATAATAATATTATATATAATAATAAATAATATTTTAATATCTTGCGAGCAACATATGTGAACATTTCGATAACTGAGAATCATAGCGTAATACACACTAAGAGAACAATATAGTTACTTTTGGCCTCAACCATAATTTTATAATATTTCTAACAATAAATATGATTAACTTAACTATATTCATCATTATCCTTACCGTAATTATCGTTCATTAATATTATAGAAATATTATAAAATTATGGTTGAAGCCAAAAGTTATTTTTCTCTCTCTCTCAGTGCATATTTTATCGAGGAAAAAGCAAGGTTTCCGCGTTATTGCGGCGCGGTGCAACGCGACAGAGCGGTCAACCGAATTCGGTTGGATGCAGAGTACCGTGGAGACATTGTTAGGCTTCGTCGAGCCTAATTGTCGAGCGGTTTTCGTTAAAAGCCACGGCCCTTGGCACGGATGTATGCGCGTGTGCATCGTCCCTTCATTCTTGTCCCCCGTGCAACCGCGCTGTTTATTGTCTCCGGCCGCGCGCTCTCGAGCGCTGCGACGCGCACGCCGGGCATCGAATAGTCGCGGCGAGAGCGTCAATAGCGGCGCGATTATGGCGTGCGTGGGAAGAGAAAAAGGGAAAACCCGTCGGGAAAGGACGGCTGGCGATATTGCACGAAAATACTACAAAGCACGCATTTAGTCGCTATCGCGCTATCGCAATTGTGATGCCATTATACAGCTATTATCCATTGTTTATGAATACAGAAACATATCACACGCCTGTTACAAGCATCGCCATGCAGTCTGGATTCCTTGCAACATCATCAGCATGACAGATTTTGTGATACGCTTCGTAGGCAAAACAGTCAAACGAGCAACATGACAAAGTACAATGAAATATTAAAATTAAGGATACGATGTACAAGTTTTAAATATTCAACTCCATTTCTCGCATTGAAATACCGATTATTAGATTCTCGTACCGCGCGAGAAAACAAACCGTAGGGATGACTAATTCTGGCTATCGAGGAAACAATTACGACCGTAAAACCGATAGGCGCCACGATTATCATGCTACTATTAATGACTAATGTAAGTCATCGTCTACACACAGCTAAAATGAGTTTATATAAAAATAAAACATCCACTCGTCGTGAAAGATCAAGCCAGAAAAGAGCTGCGACGAAAATATTTGAACTTTTACGAAAAAATCGACACTACGAAAAGGACCATTCGCTAATTAAAATATAAAAAACGAATAACAAAGTTAAAGATAACTTGATGTATCATTAATTAAATGATTTTAATAATTTTCATCGCGATTCGCGTCAACTGCTTTTACACCGCACAATAATGTATCACGTGAAACAGGACAGCAGAAGCTGGAGGTAACAGAAAGCGTTGGCCTTCGCCGGAACGTCTGCGTTTAATGGTTACATCAGGAAGTATGCAAGTCGTAAGGTTAATACCTTTTCTTATAAACATCGCATGAGTTCACGCGAAGCCCGTACGGAAGAAAACGCCAAAGGACACGCTCCTCAAGTAACCTACGCCTATATAGCATATCAACAGCGTATCCGACGCAACACGCAGTCGTCCTCGCGGCGCGTACGTTGCACGATAGTTTTCGCCCGTTCCCCTTGTCTCGCCATATAGATTGTGCTCTTCCTCCGGCGTCCGCAATCAGGTGCGAAAGCACGCGGTATCGCATGAGCAGTTTGCCGCAATGTTACGTGCCCATGGAAAATGAATAGATAATTATAACGTATCCATAATGCAGGGGGACAAGGCCGTGCCTTCGACGAACGCACGATCGCGATCCGTTTCTCGGAAGAGGAGACCGCGATGCAGAACTCTCAGGAGAGAGAGTTCGCGGTTCCTACATCGCGGAAAGAAGTGAAGAGAGAGAGAGAGAGAGAGAGAGAGAGAGAAAAGAAAAGAAGAGGAGAGAGAGAAGGAGCGAGAGAGAAAAGAACTCAAATCACCCAGCTCATTGAAATTCATTCGCGGCCGCCTTTCGTCTTCGCTCCTCCTTTCCTCAGCGTCTCTAGCTCGTTTATGTGCTTGCGCGCACACGGATGTGCGAGGTATTCGAGGCACGACGCGCCGTGAACTGCGCGTACCCCGGCGAGGAGCACGGACGCGTATACACGCGCGTGAACACGCGCATTCTGTAATTGCGCTTTATTGCGCGTTACGGCGATTAGAATTAGAGAGCGATCAAGACTTCTCCTACGAAAACGGTAGTCGTAACAATATCCTTCGACGCCGCGCTGCCGGGGAAGATTACGCCGCGGCCTGACCGCCATGTGCGCACGGCGCAGTAATTGATTTAAAACGTAATAATTCAGGGAGATGTAGCGGATGCAAAAGGAGAAAATAAGCCGGCTGTAGCGGCGCGGAATTACGATCGGCCGATTGCGGATGGCATTTCTCTCTGCTTTCCGATAACTTGGCGTACGTTTGGACGGCCATCGCTAAGTAATGGACTGCCACCGTTAGATAATTTATCTTTATTGGTTGCCAAGTATTATTAATTACGACTTTCAATTAAAATTAGTTTTTTTCTCAATTTCGCAAACTGTCGTGTATGTCAAAAACATCATTTTACGTTTTATAATTACGTTTATAATTTCAAAAATGATGCCATAAACCGTCGACAAAAACGTATATTCAGATCTTTCGAAGACCCTTCTCTTTCTTTCTTTCGCAGGGAACGCCTCGGGTCACATTACACTTACAATCACTTTGTAGCGCGAAGTGTAATGCATTCTCGAAGACTCCGCCACCTTCGGTCGCTTTCCTCGCGGGAGTGCGGGTCAGAGTGCAACGATTTTCCATAAAGCAGATTGCACGAGATTCCGGGAGCCTCGCGTGGTGCGGTGTCTTGTGTACGTGCACGTCTCTGCCATCCTGCGATTGTATGCAACAAAGTCGAGGCGGCGGCGGCGGCGTTGCATCGGACGCGCCGGGTCGGGCGAATCGCGGCGAATGGGGATAATGATCGACGGAAGTGTTCGTGCTAAAATATGCAGATCCGGCTAAAATTACCGGAGAAGTACCACCTAGCCGACTCGGCCGACCGGCCGCCGAGAGGGAGGCGAGACTATTGGTGTGCATCGTGTGCTCGCGGCTCGGCCTCGGATCGGCTTGGCTCTACCCGACGTATGCAACTATGCACGCCGCCGGAGCGTGGGCGATGGTCGATGGTGATGATGATTATTTCTCGACGTGCCTTCGTTTATACCCGGGGATAGACACAGAAATCCGCAGGGCGTACGAAGAAAGTTTTCATGGTTCCACGACACCGTTCGTGCACGAGAAATCGTCTCAATAAACTACTTCTCGGTTTGCATAATTTTTCAGTTTGTAATAAACGATTCTATAATGTGCTTCACGGAAATATTGCGGTACAAAACAAAAGCTATAAAATTAGTAAAATTCAAATACATTAAACCAAAAAAATGTGTTTGGACATTAAAACCATCTCAAACACACACATGAAATAAGAAAAATGTGCTATTTAATTCTTAAACAAAAAAACTTCAAAGTTAGCGCGAATGCAAGTGAATGCAAAATTATTAGAAATAATTTTAATCGCGCGCAACAAACTGTAAAATTAATTATTATACCGCGACTTATACAGGATGCGCGTACACTGGACGAATTACATTTGTTTATACGCTACTTTGAAAATTAGCATATTCAATTATGGTCTAATTAAGAATGGCCCCGCCTCATTATATTCTAGTCGATACGTAGGAAACGTTAATTCGAACGGTAGAAATGTTCAAGCAAGAATGTCGCCAGCATCTTACGTATGCATAGTGGCTTGTCACAGGAACCAATTAACTTCTTTACAAGGAACGACCATTACCTCAGAATGCGTTAAAATGACCGGTGAGAGCAAGGAAATCGCAATGTCAACGGTAAAACCGACGATTGCTTAACAAGCACCGCGGCGATTTCCCAACTCTTAACAGTGATTACGGTAACCGGAAATGGTCTGCGAAGAAATTTAATGAATCGTCCTAATCCGCCGACATTCACTGTGATTCACAAATGTCCTCAAGAAAACTCAGGAAATAACGTCCGTTTATTGGAAAGCATGTATCGTTTATTGGAATTTTTTTTTTTAGTAAAAATTAAGTTTTCCCTCCAATTTTAAAATAATGTTCTTCGTTTAGTTTACAATCTGTGTAATTTACATTGAGATTCAGTTATATGTGAGTCTCTAAAGGATGATCGACTGCGGCTGTCGTCACGCGCAGCCAGCAATGGCCGGCAAGGAAGAGAGAGAAATTTATCTAACGAATCTCTTTCCGTCTCTTTTTTCCAGGATAACGGAAACGTAACAATCTATCGTAACGTCGTGATCGTGGATCGCGCCCGTAAATGATACACACTCGTGCGTAAACAAGTGTTACGCAGTCGCGAAAAAAATCGCTGCGGCGGTCGAATCTCGTGTCTTTACACGCATTACAAACCGTATGTGTAACATGGCGAGCGAGAAGTGTACGCCTAGTATAATCTGTTAACAAATATCCAAAGCAAACTGTTAACATACATTTATAATGGTTTATTTTGCCGATGTTCGGACATTATACGCTCGTCTACGAATACACACGTGTATAATATCGGAGATTAGCATGAATAATTAAAAAAGAGAAAAAATTTTCCATAAAAGCAGCCATTTAAGCTATTTAATTCTGAAAGAACTCTTAGCATTGAACGGAAGTATAGAGAGATAAGTATCTCTGCGCCTAAAAGCTTATTAAGTCTTCAACTTATCGTAATGTCAAATACGATGGTCATAAAGTGACACGTAAAATGATGTTTTATTTTTCCTTTCGCGGGAAATGGAAATTACGCGTAGATAAACGGCTACAAGAATACACATTAGCGTATAACTGAAATGGCATTTCTAATAAGACACGAGATATTTGATAGATTTTTATTCAATTGTAAAGCCAACTATGTTATGAGCATGTAAAAGAATGGCGGACGCAATTCCGCTCTCTCTCGTAGATTAACGGTCGAAAATTGTCACGTTTAAATAAGCTTGTAGCCGCGTTCCGGTCGACGAGAGAAGAGCGGTATGATGGATAGCCGCAGACGCTTTTATCAGTCGTTTAAGCGCGATCGTGCCTCGATTGTCGATGAGCACGGGCCGGCATTCACGATTTCGCAACGCGCGCGCGGATATTGTTTGTCAATGAGATATCCTGAAATGTTCCCAGAGGAGTACCTCTGCAATGATCATCCGTCACCGACGAGGCGCGCCTCGCACGTGATCGAAATCATGACGACTCCGACGTGCGAATATCGAGACTCATGCCGTGGCTCGCACGATAATAGAGGAGGGGATAATTATGCGTCTCTAAAAGCGATGCGATCTCTCGAAGGAAATTATGAGGCCGTGAACATTTCTGATACCGTGTTATGCTTGAGTTTCTTGATGATGCGAGAATTTCACCCGGGAAACGTAGAAACTTTAGGAAACATATTTCATTGGCGAAGAAACTAGAGTGGCGAGGGAAAAAAAATGGAATTTGTAAAAAACTGATATTGAAATATATTAATTTATTCCTTCGTGTCTCTACGGTGTATAAATATTTATGCGTACAGACAATTTGTACGTTGCCAATCGTATTTGGCGCATTTAAATCTTTCAGCTTTATCGAAAGTAAGTCATGGCTCTCGTTGGAGATCGTTCGCGTGCCCCGGCCGATAACTTAACGATTTCTAAGAATACACGCTCCGGAAACGATATACGGATACACCTGATTAATGCGCGACGTAAGCAGCCATAAGTGCATGTCATTAACGATCGTTCATTTTTCATTGGGATATTCACGGGGACGCGTGTGCCCGCGCCGAGCCGGTGTATACATTTCCGATGAGAGATCGGAGACCAGGCCGTTGTGTATCGGCACACCCTGTACACACATTAACCGGCCGATATATACGAAGGCCTTTAGCCGATTCGCGAGCGGGAATAATAATTTCGAATGCTCCTCTCTCGGAGAGATAGATACGGACACGAAGAGGAGGGGGGGGGGGAGAAACGAGAGGGACGCATGGGCCCTGGGACGTTTAAACGAAGACAGAGGCGACGAACCGAAGAGATAAAGAGAGAGAAAACGGGAGAGAGAGAAAGAGAGAGAGAGAAAGAGGGGCTTGAGATATACGTTACAGGTGAGAGCGCGAGTATCGCGTGCTGCAAACGAGCCGGCAGCTGCCCGCTTCTGGCTACACGGTCCCAGGTATTAATATGCAACTGACCGAGTGGGACCGAGTGCTTTTGCTGTGGAGTAAACCGCCGGGCCGGTCGTATTACGTCACGTCAGCCGTACGCATCGCGCGTCCTTTTGCCTTTTCCCGCGTTGCGCCCTGCGCCGCGTCAATCTGCCGCATCGCTGAATTGTTAAATTACAGTTTACATTACGCACGTCTCTGCATACTGCATTCTGGTGGATCGCGACGTGAAGGAAGAAGGACGCGACGGCGACGGTCGCATGAAAACGGTCGCGTCGCACGTCTGGACTGATACCGCGTTCCCCTTTCGGATAATTATTTTTAGTCAAGTTATATGCACGAATAGCGTGAAACTCGCATCGCGCGATGAAGGAAGGAACGAGGAATTAAACGATTTTATTTATTTTATGTCGGGAGTCGTTACTTCATGAATATCGGTCTTACACGCGAGGATTTTGAAAAGCGGCGACGGCGCATGGAACGTCGGGAGGTTGACTGACATGTTACCGTCTACCGCACTAATATTAAACTATCATCGTGGAAGGTTCGGAGCTGTTTCTTTTCGGTTTCTTTAGCTCGTGCTCACGTGCATGTGAGCGACGGGTCACGTGAGGGGCCCCGCCGGCGAGTATATGTTGATTTACGCCGATCGTGAGGCTCCCGATATACTTTGTCGAGAAGAAGAGGTGTATTAAGCGTGCGAGAACGGGGCCCGGTGTTCCCTCCCTCCCGTCATTAGAGTTCCTCAAGAATGAGTGCTTTTTCATTTTCATTGCGCTGGCCGCCGGCGAAGAGTGGGGCCCTGTCGGGTCCCGCGGCACAGTCGGAACATCGGACCCTCGTTCTCCAAGCGAAATGCCCCGGTATTACGACAGCACGGTATACCACCATCCGTATTTTTCCAACATCTTCGCCGTTGAAAATCGTATGTATCAAAAATGCACGTTCACGTTTACGAAATGGCACAAATCTTTAGAACAGCGTCGCTCTCTGTCGAATATCGCGGGACACTCTCGCGGGAGCTTCCCGACGCGCAATTTGTTCATGTCACGCATATTGAATCACGTCGAGGAAATTACGTTTCCCCCCGCGTGTGTTAGCGGAAAATCCGCCGTTAGTGAAGACCTCACTCGTGTACGACACCGCAAAAATCCGCCGCGTCACGACTTCCTTATCGGGCCGATGGATCCGGCCAGGTGGCGGCGGTCGGGCGCACCGAGGAAAGCGAGCGCGGAAGCGGGCGGAAAAGAAGCGCGGTGAGCTGAATTAAAAGAACGACTTGTCGGTTAGTTGACTCTCCGGCTCATAGTTTTTCTCCCTTCGTGAGAACGCGGCGGTGAGCGGTGGGGCGAGGGGCGCGGGGGAACGAGAGGGAAGAAGCAATCTGTTTTCAGCGCGGGATAACTCCGCAGCCTTCTTCGCTTCTCTTCCCCCTGGTCGGTCCCCCTACAGCCTATCTACCTTTCATCCCCCTTTTTCATTCCCCATTGCGGGGTTACGGAGCACGGCTCGGTAACCTCCCATCGACGACGCTTCTCTATCGTCGCCGCCGCCGCCGCCGCCGTAGCGGGCGTAAAAAGCACATCCGAATTGAATCATTGCTGAATAAGCGGGAAAGTGGCTGCGCCGGATGGAAGGAAATCGGGAAGAGCGGCTAACCCCCGAGTGTAGCGAGGGTCGTTTTCCATCCGACTCATTGGTACACCTCTTCCCTCGTGTCGAACGCGCCTCTTCTCCTCCCCGTCCCCCTTCGAGCATTTCGAACCGCGCTTTTTCTTTCGCCTATTCTTTTCGCTCTGCCACGCGGAATTCGGACCAACTTTAGACAATTCATTCTTCCGCAAATTCGAGAACCCCGAGAACTTTGGAATTAAACGTCGGGGAGCGGGTTCACTTCAAATTTCGACCGCACATGCGTTTATATCTTAACTCTAAGAGAATTACCGTAAGACGTTTTACACGTTTCAATTTAGAGAAGCGTACCCGCGCAAACGCGTTGTCATTGCTCGTTTCCCTAATCTCACACGGGGGACTCGTGCGGAGTCGTACGATACCTCGCGAAAACTTCTCCAGGAAAATTAGTTACTGCCGGAAGATACTTCGCTCGACAATGGTGCAGCCCCCCAGAGTGGCAGAGAGGTCGGACCGCTAACTGTTGCGTCGAAACCTGTGCGATGCCCCCCGGCTAATAAAGTAACTTCCACGAGACGATGAAAGAAAGAAGAATCCACGGCGACATGTATGTGTGTGTGTGTGTGTGTGCTCACATACACGCACCATCGCCAGAATAAAGGCAATGGGGATTGTCCTTTATACGCGCTCGCGCACCTACTCGTACTCGTGTTAACGTGCTTCGAAATAAATCCACCCTTGTAGCGAAGCGTGTCGGTCGACCGAGGGTCGTTCAATTAGGACGAAACCCCCCCTTGAGCGAAAGCCAACTTGCCGTTTACATCGAGGACGAAAACTTTCGAGAGCATTGTCTCCAAGAGTGCGTGCTTTGAAAATCCGGTCGTTTGATTTTCATCTCCCTGCTCCGCGCGAACTTGGGGTAAAAAATACAGCTATTGATTGAAAAAAAGCGCTTGGTTTGTCAATAGTCCATTATCTTATTTGACCGAAAAGACTAATACTATTATATTGGGTAATCGCTATAATTAAATATACATATATCTTAGAAATTATTGATAGGATTGTTATCATCACGTATCTATACTTAATGAATTAACATAGTTATAATTATAGTTAATGTGAATTTATACTTAATGAATAAACATAGTTATAGTGAATTGTTAAGAATAAATAAGTTCCTACAGGATCCCTTACATCTTCCCGCATAAACATTTCGACTAGAGACACAGGGGACTCTGTAGCCGCTGATGAAGTCACAATGCACTTTATGGGGGCGCAAAAAATATTTTTATTGCGAGCGACGTATCGCTACCGAGGCGATTCGAAAGTGGTTCTTTACGGTCCGCCGAATTTATTCTCGCGTGAGAGGGAGAGCCGCCGCGGTCTACTGGTGACACAAAAGAAAAGCTACTCTCGTGCGCCACGTCTATAATCCAGCAATCCTTGTTCTTGGCCGCGTGATTACTTCCGTTACGAAACGGCGAGCGCCTTTAAACGTATCGGGCCGTTTCATCGGGCCGCGGCGGATCCCCGCTGATATAGCGTCGGAAACTTGACGAAGCATGGCGGTTGCTCGCGGAAAAAAAAAACGATATGCCTATAAGTATACCGTTTTTTTAATCTCGCCTATACGGGACTCTCTTGCGAATACTCGATACAATCTTTTCAGCAACAAGTGGTCGATTGTTTCCTTTGCCTCGCGCACTCGGAGGCTTCCGTCGACTCGGACGTTTTCGAATTCCCAGAAGGTTGTCGAAGGACTCGAAGCCGCTCACGGCGTGGAGAATTATTGCGCTGAATAACGGAATGGAGGAACGGTTGGAGATTTCACCTGACCTTAAATCTCACGGATATTTTGTATTTTTATAAATATTTCGCACAGCCGTGTACCTCGTAGAATATCGAACTACCCAATTGATCTCAATCGTGGAAGACCCTTTCGAAAGTATTAACTTTAGACCTCGGACACAATCATTATTCACACCCCTGCCTAATGTATCGCTGTTGCGGTGATGTATTTGAGATGAGCGACGGGGACGGAGAGAAAATACGGGCGTCGACGTGGTCTGTAACCGTAACCATTAGGGTACCGTGAGTTCGTCGCGCTCGACGGCGACATTGCGCCCTGCACGTGTCCGGTGTCGATGCGGGACGCACGTGTCACGTGTGTCCCGAGGAAGCTCCATTCGACGGGGGTTGCGAGCGACTGGGATCAAAACCTACGACGAAGAGCGGCGACAACGACGAAGGGGGAACAATGACGGAAGGAACGTCGTCCTGGATGGAAGCAGGAAGGGTCGCGACAAGTGCTTACACAACAAGTGCGTATCCCGCGCGAGGCAAAGTGCGATAAAAGTACGGAATGCACGGTCGTGTGAACCTTGCAACGAGTTTGCTTCGAAAAAGGCGATGTCATCGAACTTGGGTTCTCAAGAGGGCTGGGCGTACAGTCGGGTGATACATTTCTGCCCCCTTAGAATATCATGAAAGCTTTTCCTTCGTCGCGTGGGATATTAACTCGTGGATAGCGTAATCTGATGGAAAGTTCAGCGTGCGTTTGTAAATGTTGGCTGATTTTTTTGAAAAATATACGAGAAAAAAAAATAGAATATGATTTCTTTGGCATTTCATAACGATGTGATTAGTAAATAAATGTAATATTTTCCGTGATGATTAGATTTTAATAATATATTCCGCAGGTGGGAAAATTACCGCGTCGTTAGAATAAAATTAACGACGTAATCATATTTATACACAGAGCGTGCGTTCGAAATATAATAGAATATAATTAACGAGCACGCGAGTAATATTCATTAATACGAAATCAACGGGAGCCCCAAGAAAACAAGGTGGTAGCGCAACGCTATAATTATCTCGTCGTTATATGCAAATAGTTTTTAGCGCCGCATATCAGTCGCCAAATATCATTTCCCACGATCGCGATTGGCAGTCCCCGAGCGATTACACGCGTAGTCAGGGACATAAAAAAGGTGTCCGAACAATCGTCGCCATGCACCGAGCGCATTCGAGGCATTGGAATTTAGTCGTAACACGCGACTTACATCAATTACACGAGGGAGAGGCAGAACGGGAGGTAAGACTTATGCCGTCTAACTCTCCGCCACGAATTGAAATTCCTACGAAGCCTCTCGGATACGATGCTTCGCAAATCGTTCATGGCTGCGTTCTACCGCGCCTCGTATCGACGCTTCGCTCGTCCGACACGAACGTGCCGGGCAAGCCACATGCTCCGTCGCTTTGATTCCTTCATCCCGGTCTGCGTTTTTCCTCGCTGCCCGTAGAGTGCCCGGGCAGAACGGGGCAATTCGGAAGCGGGACGCGCGACGCCGTTATCGCCGTCGAATCGACCGAGTTCTCTCACGGAGCGCGTACGTGCTCGCGTCTGCTCGGGAGTCTGCTCGTGTTTGCTTCACCTCGGAATTCACGATTTTTCGGTGCGAACGACAGTGCTCGAGCCACCGAGCACGATGGAATGTCGCGTGCGCGGGAGCTACCGGGGTTACTCGGATTTAAGCTACGTTGATCTACGATTGTGTCATATTAAGGCCCGTGACGGAGGATAGGAAGAAGCGAGAGAGGAAGGAGAGGCAGCGGCGAGCGTACACGTCGGAGGAATACGAAAATCGGCGGCCAGCGCTCAAACGCCTGCTTCCTATGCGCGAGTAATAAGACTAGATATTCCCACACGGGCCTCAGGCCGAGGGCCGCCCTTCCGCCCGCCCGTCGTGGGAAACTCATACGTGAGTCTGGGCCCAAGCCGCGTCCACCCCGCGAGCGCATCGGCTTCGAGAAGGCCCCGAGGGCTTTCGCGGCGCAGGTGTGATTCGATTAGCAGTCTATATTTCGGCGCGCCGAACATTTTTCGGTGCCGCAGCTGGGACGCGCCGTGCGCGCATTTGTCACGATGTTGGACACGACACGAGGGATGGTCCCCCGCCGTATTTTAATTGGACCGATCGCTTACTTTAATCCTTTTCGGTACGAAGGGCGCCATCGCGTTTTCGTGTCTCGTTTTAACAAGGCACCGGCCACAATCGCCGTTTGCGCGATCGTGCCGTCGTGATACAGGCGGAGAAACGTTCTTGACGAAATTAGCACGTCGCATCTCAGTGCTTTCCGGCATTTTATTCACGATTCATTTATGTATGTCTCTCCTCAGAGAAGCATATATTCTATACGTTTATATTCGCATAGTATACAATAATATTTGATTTTTTATTGTTAGCTTTTTGCCAGTTGTTTGCGTTGTCATAATAGAGGCTCGTAATAGGTTTTTTAGAAATGTCTAGTACATTGTCAATATTTGTCAACTTACAAAATAAAGAAACCTAGCGATCAATATTCGATTTTAGATAACTTTAATTAAAATATACATATTTCAAAATTTCTTTCAAATAGAATTGAAAGAGACCATGTCCTTTAGAGCGAAAATCCTCTGGAGCGATAAGACGCTCTGATTTTACTGAATGGCGATGTGCGATATATACATTACGACAGTTATTGTCATCGTGCATGACGGATTATAGTCGATCGTCGTGTCTCGGGATTCACGCGTACACATGCACACACGGCGGCGGAAGGAAGGATGTCAGGGTAAGGGGCGACCTGTATCGGAGGTGAATCTGAGCCCCGGATCGGGGCTGCGAAGGTGCAGGTGCCTCTAGAAACCGGCGACGAGCGAACGGTAGGGACGGGGACACGGGAGGGGCGTAAAGGGAGCGGAGGCAAACGGCCCTGCACGCGCCTCTGACGCGCCGATGCCACCGATATCTTCTTCTTAAACTTTCCTATCCGCTCATTCATGCCCAACTAAATGCCTATAATTTCGGATATGATTACAGGGCACCGTAACCAACGCCTTGTAGATTCATGGTGCCCCGCCGAGAGAAAGAGAGAGAGAGAGAAAGAAAGGGCGAGAAAGAGAGAAACACGGGGGGGGGGGAAGAGCTCGTTATGCAAGGGGGCCCGACGAAATTGAAACGGAACGAGCCGGCGCCCCTCGGTCCGTCGATCGTTTGAGGACGATTCCTTCCCTGCGCTCTCTCGTCCTCTCGCACAGGTAACGTATATATAATAACATATAAATCCCCCGCCCCCAGCTCCGGACCAATCGGACCGATGACAGGTGGTCCCCGCGTGATTATTACTAATTTGCTGTAGGCTTAAACAAACAGAGAAATCGCCACGACTATCCAGGTGCTTTCTACCTCGGTGCAGCCTACTGGAATGCTGCCGAGCTCGCGGTTCGACCGCTTCGACTTCTCGTGAGACCCTCAATTCGGTCTCTTAATTGCGGCCCGATATACGGGGTGTCCGAAATATAGTTCGTGAATGTAAGAATATATCTTTCACGTTCGTCTAGCGGAGTAAAAGGATGCTAAGCGCGTGATTACGTAAGGAGTTCCTTCGTGAGCTACCGAGCCTCGAGAGAGTCGCCGTTTCTGAATTATATATATTATCTTTTATTCCTGAAAGATAAAAACGCTGACGGAAGACATACGGGTTTATAGCGTAACACGCTCGCGTCATTAAATTAAATTATTAAACCATGTACGATCGTAGCAGAAAAACAACATGGTGGTCGTTCGAAAATGGAAGGATAAAGATCCTTCATTGAAGTAAAATTAAAATGGCGCCAAATAATAATGATGTATTATAATTGGCGTGCTAAGGGAGTTACGGAAGCTACGGAGACGATCGCCAAGAGCGGCGTAATTAAATAATATGTTTCTCGAACCTCCGTGTGTGTGACGTACGTGCCGCGATCGTTTTCACGGAATGAAATCAGCGCGCCTCGCTGTATCATTATGATAATGATTTCCACACCGGAATCCCCGACGTGGTCGCGGATTTTATTACAGATATCTGGTACAAATGTGTAGCCCTCCGGCCGCACCGGACAAATAGGTTCTTCGCGCCAATAAGACAAGTTCGCGCGTAAAATAACAGACTTTAATTCTTACAAATACCGAAATTGTCGGAGGCACATGTGTTTAAGTGAAAGAGGGTATGATTATATGTACCCTACTCGCGCACGGAACAGCCGTCAACCCGGTTTCTTCACTTTAACTCAACGTAAACTCGGATTACGAATTAATAAGCAGTATTGTTAAATAAAAGATCAAGCTGAAAGTTTTTCACAACACGCAACACGAAAATATCGTCGATTCGCAAATAAACGCTACTTCGATTCCGCTCACGTCGCGACAATTGAAAAATTATATCATGATTTTGCCGATAATTATTTCTGACATGTGATATCATATTTTATATTTATTACATGCTTGTCGCTTTTCCCGCGCTTTTTTTTACCGCTTTTAATTCGTGTGTTCTAAATCCGAGTTTCACGTCGCAAAGCGCACTAAAGTGCAATTTACTACTAAAAGATGGGAGAAGAGAGCACTTACCTCTTGATGCTGGATCAAGAAGTCGGAAGCGGACGGTGGCGGGGGTGGTTCCGCGGCGGAGACCTCTTGGAGCAGTCCCACGTGATCCCAACAGTCCTCGGACATGTCCATGGCTGGTCGTTGCTCCGTCCCTTCGCCTTCTGGACGGGTTCTCCCCCGTGGAGAACGGGGTGAGCCGAACTTCCTGTCCCCCCTCGCTTCGGACACGTCTTCTTAATTTCCCCGATACACAACTGCGTACGCGCGAGGTACGCTCGAGAGGGAGGTTACTATCAGGCACAGTCACTTTCCAAAAAAAAAATCTAGTCACGTATCCCAGTCACAATGATATCGGCGTGACACACCGGACGGCCGGTGTGCACCACCGCCGAGAAGAAGAAAGAAGAAGAAGAAGAAGAGACGTAGCGCACGTACGTGCTACGTAGTACACCGATTCGCCGACGACGGAGTCGACGTGTCGCGTGACCGCGTTCTCTGACGAACGACAACGAGGCGGCGGCGACGACGACGGCGGCGTCGAGGACACGACGGCCGTCGGTGGTGGTCAGTCGGCGTGGAATGAAGTTCGCCCGCGGGTTAGGTTGGGTTAGCCAGCGAGCGGGAGTTGTGCAGCATCAGAGCGCGCGCGGCAAGAGAGACGAGAGAGGGTCGTCGCTGGTGAGAGAGAGGGGGGAGAGGAGAATAGAGGGAGCAGGAGATAGAGAAAGAGGAAGAGAGAGAGTGAGAGAACGAGAGGGTGAAAACGACGGCGGGGGGGGTGCGGAGAGAGCGAGAGAGAGAGAGAGAGAGAGAGAGAGAGAGAGAAAGACAGAGAGAGAAAGAGAGAGAGAAGAGAGAGAGAGGTGTAAGGCGTAAGTCTGCCCTAGTCGCTCGCTTAACCGTGCAGGAGGTGGCGCCAATATAAACCGTACCCCTCCTCCGAAGCCCCCCCCGACAAAGAGCTTGCGTATAATACCTGTATGCGTCTGTTGGTAGACCATCCCGCCTACCAACTACCGTACTGCGGGATTTGTGATCCGTGCCGCCGGTAATTATTGCGATTTCACTTATATGCCGACCCGCTTAACCCCACGTTTCCCTCCTTCGGAGCCTCTCCTCCGTAGTCCGTGCTCGCCGAACTGACCGCGGCGATTCGACGAGATGTGCCGGGATTGAGAAGGATTATTGGAATCGCGGCGAGGCTATCTTCCTCGATTGCACCCCCCCCCCCCCCTCGTAATGTAGGAATATACACGATTTATTTATTTCACAAATATAGACATCGCCGAGGAAACTTTTGACTCACGTCCGCCTGTAATGCCGGCATAATAATAATTGAAGCGGTTTGCGGAGCTCACGGCGAAGGCATCGCGTGTACGATAAGAAGAAGGAAATATCGTACCAATG
Organism: Tetramorium simillimum; assembly: GCA_011636635.1. NCBI lineage: Eukaryota > Metazoa > Arthropoda > Insecta > Hymenoptera > Formicidae > Tetramorium > Tetramorium simillimum. The sequence goes on along the minus strand of VBVQ01002107.1, from coordinate 11,102 downwards.
TAAAAAGAGGTATCCTTCCACAAAATATATAATGAGTACGTTGCTCCCTCGTATCTGCCCCGATCGCGAATACTTTACACGAGTTTACACGGGTGTCTCAGCGACGCGAGTAATGGAGGGAAAAAAATGTATTGAGTTACATTTGCGAGAAGGGGGAACGAACGAATATACGTGCGGAATATGAGCGCGCGATGTAATCGAACGAAGGGTTGGAATGCGATATGAACGCGTTAATGCGTCGTTACTGACAGCGACACGATTCGTTCGACGGTACTCCGGGTCTCTCCCTTGCACGTTTGAGCCCTTCCATCGATTTATCCCGACGATTGTTCGGCTACTTTTTTCTTTTTTTTCCTTTTTTTACTTTTCACTCGCATTTTAATTCCCCGCGTTGCTCCGGCGCTGATTGACGCACGCTTAAAACGTTACTAATTCTCGACACTTGTCAGTCGTTATCATCGCGTGGTGCAGTTCCATGCAACGCGCGGCTTGCCCGCGTCGGGGCCGATGATTGATGAAGTCGTATATAAACGTTTGTAATTTAGCAATCCGGTTTGAACGTTCACTCGTATCGATACTTTACCCGACGATTGAATCTTAAACGACCGCTGCGCAGCAATTATTGAATATATCGCGGGATTACCGCGGAACGAAGCGCTACCTGAAACGTATGGTTGCATCGTCCGAAATTTGCCTTCAATAAACGTCAGTCAATAAATGTCATCAGTGGAATCGTACTGAAAATTAATACTAACGATCAGAGTTTGTGCGCCGTGGGATTTTTAAAAACGGTCGACAGCCCGCAAATTGCGAACAGTCGAAAATTGCAGCTCTTATGCAAAATTCAAGGACTTTCTGCAACGCGACGGGGGGAAAAAATCGAATGCCTCGGAACACCGCCAGGTCCGCAAGGTTGACACACGTCTCCGAGTAATAAGTAATCTGGCTCACGTGCAAACGATTTTTGTCGCGCGCCGAGCCGCCAGGCATAAAACAAGATTGCCATTAGCCGCATCGGCGAGGTGCACTTTGTCCGGACCGCCGGTCTTCGACGATAAACGCGCTGCCGTTGGAGTGTTGGCCGAGTCCTCGACTTTGTGTGCACGCGCGCTGCCGAGGACGCCGGCCGGCGAGGACAACCGTCGGGAGGCCCCGGCTAGGTGGGCACCGTGAATAGTATGCATTGCCTATACCACTCCGTGGCACCCCGATCGCGAATCTTTGATGTTCGCGATGGCTTCCGTCTGGGCCGTCGGCAAACGCCGGCGCGAGGCGGGATAGTAAAAGTCGTGCGCTAAACTGTGGGAAAGCCAAATATATACACGCGGGCTCCCCCTCGAGAGAATCTTCGTCCGTTTTCTTAACGTGCGTGCGTGCATACGTGCGTGCATGCGTGCGTACGCGGAGCGTGGTATACGGGCGAGCACCTGTGACAACTTCTAATACCCGGTCGAGGTAAACGGTAGGCTTAGATCGTGCGGTCCGATAACTTCCGCGCTCGTTTCCTTTACCCAGCGAGAGTCTCCGCGTTTTTTTTAGACCCCTTCGATTCATTAGGAGCTATAAACTTCGCCGAACGAAATGCTTTACGTTCCTGATATTATTTGCCCCTTCAGCTGTGTCCCATCTGCCCTCGACGCTACTCGTTTGATATAATTAACTGTCCAGTCAGTGACATCTTATATATCGTGTATTGAAATATAAAATATAAAATATTCGAAATTATATTTCGTCGTATATAAATTTAAATTAATTACAATAAATATCGTGATAACGGTACTTATTACATGAAGAAATCACAATATCTCTGATGATCTAAATAAAATTCGTCGAATGTGAATCCGATATTCGTTTTCCGATACTTTTACACAGTATTTTGTGATGAAGGATCGATCCAAGGATTCCGCGACGCGTTCTGGTATACGTGGAACAAATGCGGACGCGTATATAGCCGCGACAGCGGATATCTTCCGGACCTCCCATCGTCCGGTCTAACGAGACCACCGGAGGTACGGCGGCTAAAAACCGCGCGCAAAAACTGACCAAAGTACAGTCTTTATACGGTTCATTTTATATCGCGGCCGATTCGCCGAGCGACGCGCTCCAATTACGGACGAATATATACGTCGCTCCTGCCGGATACGTATATATTGCCCCCGCGACCCTATCGCTTTATACGGCGAGAGGAGATAGAGGTAATAGATATATTGCCATTGGGTCCAGCGCGAATTTACTGCTTACTCGCTAATGTTACTTACTGTAAATGAAACGTGATTCCTTTGCGATGCAATTTTAAAAACTTCTGGCCGAGATACTGAGAAATTTCCGTTTGTCTGTTTATTCAATCGTGAACATATTTGTGTTGAACTGATCCAAGTGATCCAGTGTATGTGTACTTTTATCGCGTTAATTAAACTATTACTATCATCGCTGATGTTATACTATAACTTGTAAATCAAGTTGCGCGGCTCTAACGCTCGGAGTATCTCATCGACGTTTACGAATCAAGTTCTCGAAGGCAAAGACCTCTTTTTGTGTTTTGTACGGAGGAAATCCTGTTTGCCGAGAACAAAGTGGGCTCGCGGTGACGTGTAAGAAATATAAACACATTCTATATTATTATTTTCGCGTAGCGTCACGCGATGCACAAATTCTTCTTTAAATGTTACAGCACGTGGTAAACATAAACGTACCATTTTTACGCTATCATTCCGTCGGAAATTGCCTTTCTGAAAGAAATATTCGTTTAGCTTGCGCATTAATTAATGTAACATTAACATCTTATTATTACGTTCTGGATTTTATTATATCAAAATTGCTACGTTTATTCTAGTGACCTTTTAAAAAAAAATATCAAAATTGAAAGTGATGTATGAAAATTTTTTGCTTCCGCCGGAATGTTGGCGAGTCTTCTTCAAAACCAGAAAGATGACAACTCTTATTACACGGCAGTGTTTTCGCGGAATATCCGTGAGCGAGCGATCGTGTCTCCGTTTTACTCCAAATATAGCCGTAACCGGAAAGAATCGAGACAAGTTATAATTTCGGGTTGGACTTTCGCTGCGAAACGTGGCCGCATACCTGCCATATCAATCATCGCGGAATCGCGTCGCACGGACGGAACGTAAATATCACTCTCTCGCGCGTTCCGGCGGGGCGCCGGAATTCGCGCTCATTCAGCCTCCTACCGGTCCCTCCGGTCTCCCCGGACCTCGCGGAACGTGTCGCTCTCCCGTTATACTTTTCGCGCGAACGCGAATACGACGGTGAACGGGCGACGGGCAGAGAATCAACGCGAGCAGCTGGTAAGTGGATTGTCACAGCTCCTCCTCGGAATCTCGGGGCCGGTAGATCATACGGAGTGGCCTCCGGCTCGCGCGCAGTTCTGCGCGGACAAAGCGCAACGACAGCGCGGCTGGGGGCTCTTACGTGTGCGCGGGCATGAGCATAACGCTGGAGGAGAACACGGGTAGATGATATCGTAGATGCACCTCGGGACCGGCGGGGCGTCGACGCGATCCTTTGTCCCCGTTCCCGGCCGCTCGTTCCCCGCCGGTCGCCGCGGTCACCGTCGCCCTCCCGGGGCCCCCGCGACCCCGACGGCGCGCGGTTTCGCGGGAAATATCTATCCTACTCCGTGCCCAATCTCGTGCATCAATCCCGCCGAGTTTGTAAAATTGTGCGGAACACTGCTCACACGCGAGCTACCGCGCCGCCGCGCCGGCGAGGCCAAGGTACACGTGTAATTTGCGACGAAAGGTTACGCACGTGTGCGCGGAGAGATACCGCGCCGCCTCTCCGCGCGCGCTGCGATTTTGCTGAACCGTACGATACTTCGTCTGTCGTCTGGCAACGAGACGCGCCTTTAAATCCCGCATATTTCGCGTTGACATACGTTTCCTCGAGAATTATTCTTCCCGTAATTACATCCTTCGCCTCGTGAGCGTTCGGCGATATAAAAAAAAATTGCGTAATTATGAAATTGCATAATGTATAATTAGAAATTTAATCTCCTGAATGCGAATTCGAGGGGAATGTTTGGAAGGGAAAATAACGATGTTTATGTCGAAGTCAGAGTGAAGGATGTTCGTGCGACTGTTGCGGGCCGCGCTCGATCATTACTCGTCGTTTCATTAGAATATCGCCGATAAAGGGGGTTTAATTACAAAGGTACCGCCTCGCTTCCGTTCCACGGATACCTATACGCGTGCAGGGCTCTGCGTGCCGCACGCATATATACCCGCCCTTCTAGCACTCTCGCCCTTCTCTCTCTCTCTCTCTCTTTCTCTTGGTTTACATGTATTTCTACACATCAAGAGTGATTAGTAAGGTCGTTTTCTTAATCATGAGGCACTGTTAATAACAATCGCCGCTATTACAGGCGCGTGATTGTACAGCTAACGAGAGCTCGATGGTGTACACAAGGTGCGCTGTAATAGTTTTGAACCCTTTGGAGAGACGGGGGGAACCGGAAGCTGAATACATATTCCTTAATTTTATACTTTACCAGCCACATAATATATGCGCATAATATAATATAACAGGACATAATAATGTCTACAATGTGTTTGCGTAACGTAGTATACGCCAGAATTCACGAAGTTACGATATGCAAATTAAAATTGCGGATTTCGACAATTTTTTTCTTAAATTCTTTGTCTTTCCTTTGTCATGTCTACAATTGTCTAAATGAAAAAGCGTAATCGTCTCTGTCACGAAACTCTCTCTCTCTCTCTCTATCTCTTTCGCTCGTATGAGGCAGCTTTAAAAGTACACGGAAAATTATGGTCGATCATAAATTAAGGCAGAATTTATCGCGTCGGTTACTAATTGGTCGTTGAATAAATATAGAGGCGCGTGTTCCGGACGGTGCCCCGCGCCAACGTTGGCAGGGACAGATTACGATTTCGCCTGAATGTCTGTTAAAAAGGTTTCGCATGAAGCGCGCGTGTCGTGCGTTTTGATCCTATCCGATCGTAAAGAGCTTACGGCGGGAAAGCGTTAAATGCACTCCGACGTTGCGACGCCTCCATTAATATGTGCCGGCGCGTTTAAAATACGGTATTTAATCCGGTCGACAGAGAACGAGGAACCCCCGGCCCCTCCCCGTTGGATATCCGCGGGATAACGTGTCGCTAAAAGGCTTTTGAGAATTGTCTATTCAGGTTCAGGTGAATAATATATCGCGAACGAATGCATTAACACGAATAGATACTTTCGCGGCTATTAAATATACATATATAACGCTCTACATATTTATCCATGATTGTGACGAATTTCTAAGCCATTTATTAAACATGATTTGCAGAGTATACATTTACATTAATTTAAAGCTAAATTAGCAATATATTTACACTACTATCCATAAATATTTATCGATCCTCTCTTTTTTTGCTTTATCGCAAATACGAAATGTATGTAAATATTGAAATGTACTTTAATAATTTTTATCGTAATGAAAAAATAAAACGGATTGACTATATGATGATTATATTTTATAATCATTATATTAGAAAAATGTTTATTTTGTTTTTCATATCTATTTTCATATCTATTGTTGTTTTAAAATTTACTGGGTGGTCATACAACTATATTGTTATTTTATAATTAATTTTCTAATTAAAGAAAATTATTACGTTATTTAGAATTTTTTTACTTAACCATAATTATCATTTCGTGATTATTTTACATCGAATTACGCGACGTTTACGCGTGTACGCTTTTATGTATACACAAAAGAGCGAATCGAGATAAAAAAGTTCAATCAGTCACCGTCGACTCGTCGGTAATTACAGCGACCGCCGTTACCGACAGGCCGGGTTCGCGTCACGGACGGCTGCTCGCTCCGGAGTCAGTTCGTCCAAGATGGCGACGCCCAGTGAGCTGTCCCTCGAGGAGATTCGCAACTACCTGCTGGAAAACGGGGGCACGGCGCGCAATCACGACCTGGTGAAGCACTTCAAGCGGTTCCTGACGGACCCGGAGACGCGAGGTGGGTTGCATTCAACGTCGCCGCGTCTCGCCACGTGGCTGTCCCGTCGCAAGGCGTGACCGCTCCGTCTCCGCGTACGCGATAGTGTAAACACGTATAGACGGCGAGAACGCCGTGGTGTGCTCAGAGCGATGTGCAACGTGCGATTTTGCGTTACAGTCGAGGCGAGGAATCGTTTCAAGGAGTACGTCAATACCCTGGCCACCATAAAGAACGAGGAGGTAGGTCAATACGCGTCCTCGCTCCCTGCGTCCCGCGATTCCCATCCCGCCGCTGACAGGAGCGACTTGTTGCGCGCCCGACGCGACGTTGCCGGCTCCGCTCGCGATCAGCTGAAGGCGCGCGATCAGCTGAAAAATTCTCCGAGCCGAGTCGTCGCGCTGGCTTCGTAAGGTCTTTCCGGCTACTTCGGCGTTGAGTATTTGTAGCATTATCTGCATCTAAATCTGAATAATGTTCGAAGCGCTATCACGTGAATGCGTGTCATTGCGAGCTGTTTCTTCGAAATGAAAGCCGTTAAGCGTATTCGATACGAGGAAAAGATTGCGGAGTTCTTGCGACGGTTCTCAGCTTCTAATGTCAATTAACGTTTGTAGTGCTGTGAGAAAATTTTTTTAATTTTTTATGCACTGTCTTGGCAATATCGCTGTTAATATTGATTCTATGCATCAGAGTAACAATATTAAACTTTTTGTATTTACAATTAGAAGAGATTGATTCAGAGAGTATGACTTTGACAAAGCGATTGTTACATTGAGAGAAAAATATAGTTACTTTTAGCTTCAACCATAATTTTATAATATTTGTAACAATAAATATGAATAACTTAACTATATGCATCATTATGTTAACTATAATTATCGTTAGAAATATTATAAAATTATGGTTGAGGCCAAAAAGTAAGTATATTTTTCTCTCAGTGGAGAGAATTATAGAAAATCTAATAAAAAAAACATGTTATTTTTTTTAATTATTAATGCAAAGATATTCTGTAATATTAGAGAAAATTTTATTAATTTTTTTGCGAGAAAACTCAGGAAAATGTAATAATAAAAAATTTTTATTAGTTTCCGAGTTTATTATATTTTCAATAATACGGTAATTTACATGACAGAAAATAAAGTTAGCGAAACACGGAGTCTAAAATCCACGTCGCTCCTGTCGACTCGCCCACGCGGAGTGCTCTCAAAGTGAACGTTCCTTAACAGGGTGAAAAGTACTTGGTCCTCAAGAAGAAATACCGGCAACCCTTCTTAGATCTTTCGTCCCTTAAGCAAGTGGGATCTTCCCTCGCTACTCCCGACTTAACCACTCCAGTTTCTCCTTTACGCGAGCCTCCACCGTACCGGCCGCCACCCCCAGCACCCCTCAGTCCCTCCTCGAGTAATTCTCACACGAGTCTTGAGGAGTATGCATCGCCGATATCTGTGCGCGAAAAAAATGACGACTCAGAGCCCATTGCGACGGTGTCTTCGCCACCGGTTCCACCACGACGCAAGAGTCAGGACAAGCTCAAGGTGGAAAACAAGGAAAATCGGAACAGCATGTCGGAAACCGTCATAAAGGTAGGTTCTTGGTTGATTATCTTACTCATATTTCTTGAAAAGCTTACTCGAGCGACTGTTATCGATATCGTCATACTTGTGCGATTTATCGCAATGATTACTTTTTCTGTAAATTCATTCACGATATCACTACAATTTAATATAGTTGAAACAATGAAATATCTTATATAGATCAATAAAATATGTATAATCTTATCATATGTAATAATAATATATAATAAATTTTTAGACATTAATTATATACATTGGTAAATTATTAGAAAATTTTAAATAACTTTTGCATGACATAATATAATTGTGTAGTAGTATAATTATTATATGCATTATGTATATTTTTTAAAGTTATATAAATAGCTTTTAATCATTCATATAGTACACCGCATTATCTCTATCTCTCGAGATTCTGTTTATCGTTTGTTTACGTCTTTCAAAGATTTTTATTTTGGTCGTCCTTCCGAGTTGATTCGTCATCTATTATTCATCGTGTTTGTCGCAAATTCCATGTTAAAGTTGGGAATCGAAATTGATAAATTACAGGAGGATGAAGTAGTAACGACAACGAATCCCTCCTCGGCCGAACAACTCAGCGTTCGTGAACGGATGCAACGTTTCAATCGAATGGCCAGCGAAACCGATCTTCATGCCCGGCCTAACGAAACGACTGTTCCTGCTAGAAAACGAACGGATAAGGTAAGTGTGTTACCTTTTTTTGTTTTACAATTGTGTGCATACGTGTGTATGAAGGATTGCGAACAAGACATAAAATCGCGAGAATAAAATAAGTTTCGAAGGAAAGCGAGAGAATGAGTTTGGAAAATTATACTTTATGTAAGTAATACTAATTTGTAAACAATAAAATAAAATTACGGGAGAAAAATGCTTACGCGAATGTCTCTCACGTGGAGGAAAGAGATCAGACTCTATTATATAGATCAAAGTGTGCGTTTTTGGGGGGGTCTATCATGTGTTATCTTTCGGGGGAAGCCGTTTGTTACACCTCAGTTTCTTAGCGAGGGTTGAATCATAGCGCTCGTCGTGTTGTGACATCGCCAGGCAGCTTATGTTTTCCAAACACACGCGGGGACACAAAGGGTTCAGGGTCCCGTATTGAATTATCCCGTCGGGGCTTTAAATACTACGGACGAGCGATTCGGCACGGAACGATCCACGCGCGCGGATGCCTATACATCCTTCGAAGGGCGGGAGGAAGGATGCGGTATGTACAAGGCTGACTGCCCATCTTGCATACCGAGTAGGCTACTAGGAATCCTTTCTCCGTATCCTTTACACGCGCTCTCGCGACGGTTCTCCCTCTCTCTTTCTCTCGCGCGCGTCTACCCTATCTCTCCTTCTCCGTTTATCTTGTCGTTCGTGTGCCGTTTATCGCGGCGAGCAATATTCATCGCATTTGAATATCCTGCGGGCGGTATCTCGCGTAGCGATCAGGATGTTGCGCCGATGTTGCCGTAAATCATAATTAGCCGCGCCTGAAAATTAAAAGTAGAGGAAGAGAAGTCTCGAGATCTTCGGGAGAAGAGCGGGGAACAAGCTCCTTTCCGCCGCAACCAACAAAGTTGGCTGCAGCACCGGCAGGATGTGCCGCCTGTCCTGCACGGCCGATCCTCCATCATCAATTTCGATATATTTATCGGATCTCACGATTAAAGGCGCCGACCGGTTAAGACGCTTCACAAAGGAGAAAAGAAGCGACCGTTTCACGCTTCCTTCGACCGATTATGACCGGATCGTGATCTCGGTTCGCCCTTCGCGCGTGGCTGCCGATAGTTTGGTCCTTCGAGAGAAGAACTAAAATTTTATTCAGTCCGTTGATTTAAAAAAAATCTTAATAATTAAAAATATTTATAAAATATAATAAAAATAAAAATGTAATAAAATAATTTTAAACTATCTACTTTAATCTCGCCATGTTTTTAGACGTAACACTAAATTTTTTTTTAACATTATATAGAAATAAACTATTATAAAAGGCATCGTACATAATTTATTTATAATATTCTCACTTTATAAAATCGAGTTTTCTATCGTAAACAGAAATTTGGATAAAATGTTAACAGTCATTGAAAGATTTTGACACATTCTCTTCTATACGACAGTTTCGTTACAAAAGGAAACTGTTTATTGCCGCGTGTATACATTGAATAGCCCGTGATAATTATGTATTACTCAGACGCCATAGTCCGGTCCTGGCGGGCCGCCTTTCATATACGATTTGACTGGACCGGCCGTTAATTTTTATTGCTTGTAAGCGTAGAAAGGGTTTTCGGGTCATGCGGGGAGAATCCTCTCGCCTCCGGACATCCTGTAATCTCCTGGGAAGTCCGTGGGTATAGAGCTCGTCGGCCTTTCTTTACAGTAATTATCATGCAACGTAGCCGCGCTATTCCGCCCTTTGCATCCCTAATGACCGTTTCGTCTAGCGCGGTGTCGCGTGCCGCGCCGGTCTGCTGGCCAATTGCCGCGTCAACACATTCTACGTAGTTTTCCATCATATTTTCTTCGAACGACTGATCTCGAGTCATTGAACCCGCGATAGATTCGCACGTCACAATAAAAGCCTATCATAGAAGAAAGCAAGAAAAGTAAAAAAAAAATGCGAAGATGTTCGAATGAAAAATTCGGAATATTCCAATAATATCTTTCAGTCAATTTTTTAATTATTTGTAAATATATATTGATTTTATTTTAATCAAATTTTATCTTAATTCGTTCCTGTTTTAAAATAAACACTTTGTACTTTAATCTTTGGTATTAAAAATTTCTGACACATTTAATCATCAAAATATATCAATACGATGTGATTGTAAGCGTTATAATTTTTCAATAGTAAAGTTTCTCGTCTATGAAAAAATATGAATGTGGGAGGTATTTCATCATATTTTTTCCCGTGAAAATTTTTTCGGTTACTTCAATTTTTATTTTTTGTAAAATATATTTCTATGATACGGAAATAATAACGAGCATATTCCACATATAAAGTTTCGGATTTACTATCTCTGATGAGCGTTCGTTTCATCAATCGTAACATTGAATGATTTCGCGAATTATCATCGATTGTCGCGGAAATTAAGATTTTGATGTTGTTCATTTAGAAATGTTTGCAAAGTGAGGAGGAGAGAGGGTTCTTTTACTTGGAGAGTGCACCTCGCTTGTACGCTAGCGTATATGCGCGCGCGAATGCCGACGGCGCCTTCGTCGGGACGCCTAACAAGAAGCTCGCTTTTACTTCGGCACCTCGAGGACGCGTTCTAATTAGGATCACGCGTGTTCGCCTCTTATGCAGAGGGCGAGTCTTGTCGAGCGAGCCTCGTCCCTTCCCTCGCGAGCGCGGCAAAGAGAGAACGAGAGGGTGGAAACTCATCGTAAAGGCGCCTAACACGGCCATGCCGAACTTGGAATTTCTGCCGTATAGTTCCGCATACATTAGGGACCTTGGGTGAAACTTGGAGGGTAGTTTGCCTCTCGGCAACGAAAGCAGGCGAGGGCTGAAGTGAAGCGCAGCGTGCTGCTGAGGGACGACCGAGGGG
>VBVQ01002106.1:0-27537 GCA_011636635.1 Tetramorium simillimum | reverse complement strand
GTTTTGGTTTAGAGCACAAAACAGAACTGTTTAGAGAACAAAACTGTTTTGTGCTCTAAACCAAAACGATCTAACAAAATATAAGCAAATGACATATTTGTTTACAGCAACTAAATAATTTTCTTGGACGTATATCAACAAAACTTTTGGTTCATAATGCAAAACATTTTTCTCAGTGTTGGTTGGCGTGGAAATTTGAAAACCCATATGGAATCGTATAATGATAGACCTCGTTTTGCTCTGAAAGGGGCGATTCGGGATAAAACTCGCGTGGAAAAACCCATATGAAACCGTATAATGATAGACTTCGTTTCATATGGAAAGCAGGTGGGAGGCTCTCACTTCGTGTGAAAAGTTGGGAACCCATAGAATCATATTCATTGATATATTTTTTTACAAAGAACTTTTGCATGACTTTTTAGAAAATTACATTTTATTCATTAAAGTTCTTTTGTTGATACTTTGTAAAAAATAATGTGTTACGGGTAAAATTTTTTAAAGATTACTCAAAAGAATTACATCTATAATATAAAGTGGATAATATCATCCAACACGTAATATTATCACTTGTAGCATCTCGTAAAGACAATACTGATATTTATAAAAAAATGTACTAAGTTAATAGCTACACTTGTGTAGGAAACATATTGTGATTGCAGTGTTAATGGAAACACGTTTGACACAGGAGATACATTTAAATGAAATGATAGCCGAAATATTGCAGAATATGTATAACATGTATATAATTATTAACGATGAAGAACCGAAATAAAAAATAGTTAAAAAGATATCTTAATTTATGATACAAAAGTAATAATTTCAAAACAAATGAAGAAATGCATTGTTTTGTTATTTATTTCAAAATTTACTTCAATAGTAAATATGTAGAGAACTATAATACGTACTGAACACATTCTAAATTTGTGAATCAAATTTTTTAAATGTGGCTATTATTCTTCTCGTGGGTTTCTTTACCCATGGACTGAAGAAGCATAATGTAAGATACAGACATACTCATAAGCTGTAATAAATATTAAAAATCTCTTTCATTTATACGATTAATCTAAATAAAATTAACTGTAATATTCCTTAGCATACCGTAGCAAAACCTTCTAATGATGCGTCAAATAAACCTCCAGCTGTCAAAGCACTCCTTTTGTTACTTCTTTGCATTATAAATAGTATTAATTTTTGCATACATATTGGCGCAACATACCATTGTGCATTATATCTGTTGACACGTTTATAAATATATATATACATGGTGCCTGGTAAAGATTGAATTAACGCTCGTGAGTAGATAGAGCGGACTAATACTGAGTCGAAAAATCCTGTACCATTCTGCAATTTTCGCAATAGTTAACGAGTTATTAATTGTTAAACATCGGAAGAAGGGAGAGACAGCGCGAAACGTGGGCAGGAGCCGCTGTCCGTGCTGCCATTGCCGCTCTCACGTCTCGCGCACCGCGCTGTCTATTCCTTCTTCCGATTTTTAACAATCAATAACTTACTAAGTATTGCGAAAATTGAAAAATGATAAAGGATTTTTCAACTCGGTTTAGTCCGCTCTATCTGCTCACGAGCGTTCATTCAATCTTTACCAAACACCCTGTATACACACTCACACACCCACACACATATATACATACAACTAATCAAATAAACTTTTTCATTGTTATAAAATTTTGAATTTGCAAATTATAGTCAACGAGATAAATTATATATTATCAGTTATTTAAATATACTACAGCGAGCATTAGAGTCGCTAGAATTATATTATAAATGTACTAAAAGCGTTATAAAATATGAAAAGTATGTGCTTAATACTTACGTTGCTTCACGAATGCTACTACTGCTATCTATAATAGTCTGTCCAGCATAATTTCCCAGAAATATATAATATAAATGTATAAATATGATAACACTATATATTAATAATTCCACTTCATTCAGGGATGTTACTGCGTCAATAAACTTGAATCGAACATTATACATTAATTATATACTTTTTGTGTAATTTTATATTGTATATAATAATAACAATTAATCTTTTTCGAATAAATATTATGTACTTTTCGCAATATTTGCAATTGCGCTTACATTCAAGACACTGAGACTTGTCGAAGCCACACCAAATCCTAATAACACGAAATAGAATGTCGCAAAACTATCCGTCATAAAAGTGGCCAAACTTTAATAACAGCAAAATGTGTATTTATTACCAATTCGTTGCAATAATATTTAAATCCTTTGCACTGAGTCTTTTTTGCGAGGATTTTTAGATGTATCTAATCGTAAGAAAAATGACAGTTTATTAGATTCTGCTGTTTTTAACATTGTTTATAAGATGAGTTGTCTTTTACATAAACATAGATTAATATTTCGGAAAATAATTTTGTCCAAGCAAAATAAGTTTCGAGCGCAAAGGAATAATATATTTTAATACTAACTCCATAGCTCTACGATGAGCATATACAGCATGAATTAATTTATTGTAAAGTCTATATTTAATGTCCTTTGGCACTAGTTGTATGCTTTCGTCAAATATATGTTCTATTCGATGGCTAAGAAAATATGACGGATACTACTTGTTACGTTGATTCTTTAAAAAAATTAATGAAATGTATGATATTTAATTCACGTTTTTACCTGGCAATTTTAAACATAGCGCATGTATGCAATACGTATGCTATGAGTATTGTTGCGATAGCCGCTATTGTGATACATCCGGCATATTGAGTTAAGAAAATATGTGTCACAATAGCAAAGTAATAAGTTTTTTCGTCGACAAAGTACTCCACGTCAATTAGTAATGGCCACGGTCGCGATTCATTCATCGGTATAATCACATCGAGTACACGGGGTAGAAAAGTTAGTAATATGAATCCCGATGAACTGAGAATAACCAAAACTGAAGCAAGCGAATTATGCCACATAGTATGAAAAGTAACGTATATTGTTTTATATTTTATTAAAGGAAATCAATGGGGTAAGAAAAAGAAACTACATGTGTAAAATTAATTGTATTTGCATTAATCTAAGTGTGCAATTGTTTTAAGAAATTTTATATAACTTATGTAAAATAGGTAGTAAATTAAATATTTTTACAAAAATATAAATATAATGTGTTATGCGCACACAAAATAAATTAATATTTATATAAAAGTAATATGCCAAAAAAAGGAATTAATTGGAACGATTAACATTTGATTTTATATTTTACTTGTAAACCAGATCGTATATAATTTTGCATCGCCTGCATATCTTCGTATTACTTCTAATTCCGCCTGAGCCTTTAACATATTCCAATCGTATTGAACTCTCTCGAAGATATATTTGATCTACGATCACAAATAAAATATTTTATTCGGTAAATTGTTTTTGATATTATATATTCTATTAATTAATTTTTATTACTTTTATGTAATCATAATGATGTTTCTTTAATATATCAAATTGTCATATGATGTTATTTTAATCAAGAAATGAAAAAATAAAGTAAATAAAAAGTCTTTTTACAACAAAAAAATCTTGCAAAACAGAATTTCAAATGCATTAAGACTAAATGAATACTTACGTTATCACTAAGGAGGAGACATGCGTTATATTTTATAATATAAATACAGTTAATAACGATAAACATACAGATTTTAATAATACAGTTGAGGCTGTACTGTTTTACAAGTAGTAATGTATTGCACTAAAAAACAGTACGTTTATTAAACAATTATGGTAAAAAGGTGAATAACCATTAATTTATATAAAAATGCATTCATTTTATATATTATTATAAACAATTCATAATATTATAGTGCCCCCAGTTTTTGAGTTTTCTGTTTTTTCTCAGAACATGCTCACTAAAACTACTAATGAAATACGCCTCAAGCACTCAGTGCTGTCAGTGCAAGCGAGTTTTTTCCAATGGAAAACGCTATCAAATTTTACATAAATTTTTATTTTAATAAATAAGACATATATGAAGTAAAAAATTCAATACCTGGCATATTAGAAAGGATATGAATACTGTTTGAAAAAAAATTATTTGAGACTTTTTCAAAATTGAAATTTGATAAGGCCACAGACCGAGGGATAGTAGAAGAATTCTATTCAGTTTATAGTACTGTTCTCCAACGAAGTCCATCTTCGGCGAAAGCTAAAATACGTATGTCAGGAACGACGCCGCGAAAGTGCGTTTCCCCCTCCATGTATCGAATTTAGACATACGATGAATATTTCTTTCTCAGGCACATAGGATAATTAGGTGACATTTTAGTTTACCATGGGATAAACAGCAGATGTAAAAAATTTATAAAGCACCAAAGGGGAAAATGGATAAATAAAGAAGATTAAATTTTTCTCCATTTTCTCTTGCTAGCTAGAATAAACATTATAGAAATGTAATGTTCATAGATTAAACATAAAAAATATTATTAAAATTGACAATCTATTATATGTACTGTATTATTGCATTTTTTGTATATATTTTTTCCTCAGATAGATATATTTGCTTATAATACCTGTGTAACAACTAAAAGTTTTGCGGACTTAGATCATTTTATTGTGGTACGTGTTAACTTTGCTGTAATGCCGCAATATCATACAATGTTTCTGCAATATATATGCAATAGTAACATCGTTCCTATTTCGTGTCGACTAATGCAAATAAATAAAATCGCATTTAACAGTGCAATGATTTAACAAATGTTTTATAGAAATATGGAAAATGTAGGTTATACATGACACATAAGTTTTTTGTTCATGTGTAAAAGAAGGAGATACATACTGTTCTGATTGCCTTTCCATGAAATCTGATACGTTCAACAATTCGATGTTTTGTTATTTCTACGAATGCTAGATTTTGCATTTCTGTTTTTGTCATTTTCTTAATGTTAATTTATGAAATTTGTTTATGTAACATATATGTCTTAATGCGTTTCATCTTAATATTATTCTTAATTATTCTTAATACTTTCAAAAATTTTGAGAGTTGAATGAATAATAAATACATATAACATATGTAATTTTATATGTGTATAAGCTCTTTTTATTTCTATTAAGTAATAGAAATAAAATTAATCATTATTTATGCAAAGGAACCATGATAAAGTGTATCTGTAAATTTAGGAAGTGATATTATTTTCAAGAGTTCTCTTCATATTACAATTTGAAAATAATCTCGTTTTATGTTATATTTTCTTAATAAATTTTCTTTTATTAGTAGTGTACCCTACTGCATGGAGCACATATATGTACTATGTTAAACTTTTTATTTAGGTCGTTTAGTATTTCCACTATTGCACATGAAATACATTATTGTAACATATTTTATAAAATCATGTATTAATACTTAAATATTATGTGTAATGTATTTAAATTAACGTGAAAACATTGCTATTTTTTTCTCAATAATAA
Organism: Tetramorium simillimum; assembly: GCA_011636635.1. Lineage (NCBI taxonomy): Eukaryota > Metazoa > Arthropoda > Insecta > Hymenoptera > Formicidae > Tetramorium > Tetramorium simillimum. Next base: position 22,125 of record VBVQ01002106.1, on the reverse strand, counting down.
TAAAATTATAATTTCATAAATTACTTTATATATAATATAATAAAAAAATTAGTCTTAACAATGAGTACAGTCTCGATAATAATTAAGAATAAGTTTATTTTAAATCCAATATGTATTAGTTTTACGTCATATGCTATATTTACATAATAAAAATAATCTATCTGCTTCGTTAGCACCTTATTCTTCAGCTCTTTTGTTTGACTTGGGGATATTAAGTTAGATAGAACATTGTTAATTATCTATTGCGAATTACACAGATTTTGTGCATTCTATTGACATTATCACTTTCTTCTATATTACTACCATCTCTCCGATAAATTTATATTCATCTATATATTTATGCAACTTAGATTAACTGAAAGAAACTGATATTTAATTCTAATTGAGTTTTGTATATGTCTATGTGCATACAAAAATAATTAAAAATGTACATATGTATATTACATACAATCTTCTCAAAAATACACAATATATAATTTAGCATTTTAATTTACAATACAGATTTAAATAAATATGACAGATAAAAGTAGTTGATTCATATAAGTAAATATGTTACTTATTCGTAACATAATACAACTTGTAGACGCGATACCAAATAAGTAAAGGTATACACCACACATCTATAAATCTTGAGAAATTATTTATAATCCTTTAGGTATAACAAAATATTTCTCTTTAATAATTTTATACCTATTTTATATCTACGTTACAAATTAAACTCTTCATGTGTAACTTTATTTATGCAAACTTTTATTATTGTACGCAATCAATAATAATAATAAAAATATATAGATTTATATAGAAACTAACAGTGTACTTCTTCTATGGATGTGAACTGCACGACAAATGCTCTCAAACATAAAATAAATTCTATAATGTGCAGGAATTTGCAGTGTATTTTCCGTCACAGTATTCTGAATTAAATTGCTGTGAACAAAATTAATTTACACAAAATCAATAATTTAAACTAATAAATTGTTAATAAAATTACTGTAAGTATTCACTTGGCAATTTTTAATATTGCGCAACTGTATTTGACAATCATAAAAGAGAATATACAAACTGTAACTGTCAAATAAATTGCAATCGTCGGTGCTATAATTTCGAATACTAAATACATATAAAAGATACAATAATATTGTTGTTCATCAACAAAGAATTCATAAAGTATTTTCAATTTACATGGTCGAGTTTTATTCAACGGCATGACTGTATCAAGAATAATAGACATACATTCGATGATTGCAAGAATAAATATAACTAAACCGCTTCCAACTGGAAATGGTAATAATAATAGAATATAATTTTTTGAAAATAGAGTGAATATTATAATTAAAACATATAAAATAAGAATTAGAGATATGGTTTCATTTCTGATTCTTCTACCATTCATAATTAATCCAAAAAGATAACACTGATATGCATCTTTTTCTAATATTTTTATTTCATTATTGTCTTTCATCATTCCAGTCTAACATGATACCTTCTATTACTTACTTGTTTAATGTATTTGCATGAAATATAATTCAGTAATTCATTAATTCGTTATTTGCTAAATAAAATTTTTATTTAAATATTTACACACACAAAATTTGATAAAATATAAACAATACTAACAATTTTAGCATTGAGATAGAAGCCATTCAAATAATTCAAAAAATGAATAATCGTAAGAAAAATATACATAAATTTTTTAATAATTAATTTCGTGTCGTATTCTGTCGTTAGAAATATCGTGAACTGAAAGGAATATGTTAATAGTTGTGATAACATTATTTTGTTTAACGAGAAAAAAATTGCAAAATAAGATAAATTAAAAAACATCTAAAAAATACACAAGAAAAAAATGTAATGAAGAAAAAAAAATTGTTTGACTTCGCAAAATATTCAGTTTTTGATGAGGCTATAAATAAAAAATCGTTAGCATAATCCGAAGTAAGTTATAATAACGTTGACTGATAAAAACCATTCTGCCGAACGAATGAAACTATTTTTTCAGAAAAAGTTTATCACCTAAAACAAACGTCTTTACATACAAACGTCGTCAAACATACTATTTTCTTTTTTGTGAAATTCAACGTGCATGGAAAACTTATGGCGAGATAATGTTATGTAATTTAATAATTTATAACTATAATACGATGCATTAGCGAAATGTTTTGGACATAGCACACATTGTTTAATAGTACTATAGCAATTTACGTAATTTATTGCGTCATTATGATAAACTATTAAATTATAGGACATTATCTCGCCGTAAATTTTACATGAACGCAGCATTTTCTAAAAAAGAATATCTTCACTACATTTGAGGATGTTTGTATATAAAGACGATTGCTTTACATGCTAAACTATTACTAACAAAACTGTTCCATTCATCAGGCGAAATGGCTTTTATCGGTGAACGTTACTATAACTTACATCGGATAATGTTATCGATTCTTGGTCTGTGGCCTTATCAAAAACTAAGTATTTTACGAATTCAGGCAATTTTCTTCTTCAGTACGTTTCTCTCCTTTCTATTTTTTCAGGTATTCCTTAATTTATTTTATTTTGTAGTCTTTTTCGCCATTAAAATAAAGATACTATACTGTCATTAATATATTCTTTTTAGTTTACGATATTTCTGACGTCAGAATACGACGCGGAATTTATCTTTAAAGAACTTACGTATATTTTCCCTTCTCTTATTTATTTTATGAATTATAACTGCTTTTATTTCAACGCGAAAATTGTAAGTATTGCATATATTTTCTCATATCCTACATTAATCTTAATACTAATTTTATTTGATGATTACAAGTTAATGATTCGTACTATATTTCATATAACTGAAATAGATTAAAAAAACAATGGAAGAAATCAAGTTGGACTGGAAGACTATAGAAGACAATAATGAATTGAAAATATTAAAAGAATATGGATATGAGTGTCATCTTTTTGGATTAATTGTGAACAGTAAGAAAAAAAATCAGAAATAAAACCATCTTTAATTCTTATTTCATATATAATATGAAATAAGAATTAAATGTCTCAATTATAATATTACAAAAATAGATTTAAAAAAATTATTTTTCATTATTGTTGTCATTTCTAGTTGTATCCGGTTCGGCTATGTTTATTTTTATAATCATTGAATGTATACCTATTATTCTCGATGCAGCCGTGCCGTTGAATGAATCTCGATCACGTAAATTGAAAGTACCTTATGAACTTTTTTGTGATGAAGAAGAATATTATATTTTGTATTTAATATTCGAAATTGTAACAGTGACGGTTGGAATTTGGTCGACTCTTACCACTTGTACATTCTTGGTTTCACTTGGGGGGCACATTTGCGCAACATTTAAAATTGCTAGGTATAGGGATAATAATTTTATTAACAATATTATTTTAAATTATTGATTGTATGTAAATTCATTTTGTGTGTTTACAGCAATTTAATTCAAAATACTGTCACTGAAAATACATTGGACATTCCTGCACCTCATAGAACTTATTTCATGTATCAGAATATTTGTCGTGCAGTTTACATTCATAGAAGAAGTATACAGTTAGTTTGTATACAAATCTATGTATTTATTATTATTATTATTGATTGCGTAAATTCATGTATTTGAATAAGTAAAATTGCACATAAAGATTTCGATTTTTACGATAAATAAGTGGTAAATTACTAAACAAGTTTTTAATTTTGTTAAAGGGTTATGGGTGCCGTTATGAAATCTGTACACATGTGGTATTTACCTTTGCTTTTATTTGGCGTCGTGTCTTCAAGTTGCATTATTTTTCGAGTGAGTAAATATTTGTGACACTTATGTGACGTAATTTCCTGTTTTATTTATCATGTTTATTTATATCTATATTGTAAATTAAAGTGCTAAATATACATAATGAAATTTTATAATGTATTTTTTTTAAAGCTGATACTATGTAATGTAACATATATTTGGAAATATAATTACTTGTATACAGTATAGTAAACAACTGAAATTAAATATTGTCGCTTTTAATTACTAAAGTAAATATGTAAATGTTATTGATATATGTTTATTAAATTTAAAAAATATTTTTTTAATAAAATATTTTCAAAATAATGACACATTTATATTAATCCGTATAAATAAAATATATCTCTTACATATGTAGCGCAATATAACTGATTCATCATCCATATAATGCTTGTAGTTACTTAATGCTATAATAAGATTTAACGATTTCTCTGAATTATTTGTATCTATTATGCTGTTTTGGGGTCATTTGATGTACATGTTTATGGCGAACTATTGTGGACAAATAGTTATCAATCATAGTGCAGAAATGTTGAAAAGCGCGTAAGTAATACACAAACTTTCTAACCAAATTATACTGTATTACAATACAATTCTAAATCAATCTTTGATATTTTCTACATTTAACAACATAAGAATATATGTAATACATATATTGTTAATTATATATTCTATTATTAAATGCAATATTGTGATAAAATGCAATTATAAATTTATTTATTGGAGCTGCCAAGAAATGCATTTACTTATGATAGATATCATTTATCGTTAGATAAAATCATATAATTCTTATTCAACATCCGTTAATCTTTTTTTTTCCAAATTATAAGCCACGTCCATCATTATTTAATTGAATAAAGAAAAATTTATTCTAAATTCAACATGTGAGCAATAAAAAAAATCAGTACAATACAGAATTAAAATATCATTTCTCTCAATTCGTAGGTATGATACATTGTGGTACGTAGCTCCGTTATCGATTCAAAAATTGTTTTTAATTTTACTTTCTTGTGTAAAAGATTATAAACTTGAGGTTGCTGGTATTTTCGTTCCATCTTTAGAAGGTTTCAATACGGTAATAAATGTTTCGTAAATGTTTATAAATTTTTAAAGATATTTATTAAACTTTTGTTATTATTTTAATCAATATAAGTAGAAATTAAAAAATGATTTATGTTAAAATAACACATTGAAATAAGTGTTTATTATTATTAGTATTATTATTAATAATGTAAAGAATTCTCATTTTAGATGATGACTTCGGCAATATCATATTTTACAGTAATATATACCATGCGATAGTAATGAAACGATGAAAAAAAGTTAGCCGCTCCAGTAAAAAGAAACGTTTGATTATGTGTTTGTATTAACTAATGCAATGCTTCAAACTTCTAAACTTATTGTCTACAGCACGCTATAAATTACAAACAGACCTATTTAATAAATGTCAATCAATTTTAATAAAAATTATGAGACACATCGTTTTATTATATAATTTTATTGCATACAGTTATGCTAACTAAATGTTGCTATTATATTATATTAAATAAACAGATTTATTATTGGTTAGTGTATTGCAGTAAATGTCTACAATTAAATTTTTTTAACTATACTAATTAATAGATCATATTAATGAAATATAAAATCTATAATTTTATTCAGTAATATTTGATGCCATGTATTAAATATAATTTTATAAAATTAAAACTTATACTTATTAAAGTAAAGTTAATGGTAATACAGTATTACATCTTGAATAAATAAAGTTCTTCAAAAATAAAATGCAAGTGAAATAATAAATAGATTATCTCTACACACTTATTGTATAAATATAGTATATTGTATATAATATTTAAGCATTAATACATAATTTTATAAAATATTATAATAATGTAATAGTGGAAATACTAAATGACCTGAACGAAAAATTCAGTATGGAATATATATGCATCCTATACAGTAGGGAGATAATAATAAAGAAGAATTTATTATTAGAGAATATAAAATGAAAATGAATAAATTTAAAATTAAAACTTGAAGAGCCATTCTTAAAAATAATTACTTGTTTTTCTAAAACGAATATGCACTTTAATAATACACATTATCTTGATACGCGATTCCTCCGACAGACTGATTACTTAATAATAAGCAAAAGTTTATATATATTAATTATTTAATTTATTAACTTTTTATATAATAGCTTCATATGATAATGTGTATATTGTGACTTATTGCGCATTCAATTGGACACACACACACACGCACATACACACACAGTCATACCCACACACATACACACACTTGTAAGTGTACGTATACATAAGATTACGTATGGATTTGTATGGATTATGTAATAAAAATATGCGCTAAAACTTATAGTACATAAATATATACAAATATTTTTACAAATATTTTTAGAACTTTTAATTATGTGACCACATAATATATTTAATACATATAATAAAACAACATTAAATAACATAAAATAAGTTGAAAGAAGAACTCTTATGTGCATAATAATTAGTAACATCAAATTACCTGAAATCTAAATATTTCCACATAATATTGAAATAATTTATATAAGATTCTACTAATAAAGTATTTTATTTTTAAATAATTATCTCGAAATTATAGAATAGATCACCGTAAAATAAGATATTGACATGCTCGCAAGCTGCAAATTTATAATTTTGGTTTAAATAAAATTTAAAATCTAACTATTAGAGACTCAATTGTATTTATTACCGTAGAAAAACCTTTCAGTGAGACTACAAATATTCCTCCAAAAACGAAAGAAAAGTTTTTTGAAGTTCGCTGCATTATGAACAATAACAATCTCTGTGCACGCAATGGTGCTGTATACCAGTATGAATTATATCTATATGAGAAAGAGAAAAAAGCATTTTACTAATAAAATATATTATATATTATTACATAATATTCAATGCTTGCTTCATCCATGGCTATAGCACATTTTCATATAAATCTTATTTCTTAAAAATATTCTTGATATATTTTCCAAACAAATTATATAACAAATACTTTTTTATTGTACACTACTTACGTCGCGTCAAATACTTCGGAATAATGATCCGTAACTATCTGTCCACCATAATTCCCTAGATATAAATAGCAGAATTGTGCGCAAACAAACGTTAAGGTTGTTAACAGTTCATTTATGTTATTAGCAGATAATGTGATGAAAACCTAGAATTATCTGATGTATAGATTTAGAAAGAGCCAGTAATATTTTTTAATTTTATTGTAGAAATGGATTGACAAGATATTCTAATTAACATTCCAATTCAAGAAATTCACACTAACCTGAAATATATTAAGAGCTAACGAGGCTACCCCCATAGAAAGCAATATGAAAAAAGGCACCCTCATATCAGATACGATCATATCAGCGAATCTTTAACAACGAAATAATATTTAATTTAATTATAATATTCACAGTTATACTAAATATAGTAATAAAAAGGTTGTGACTAAGATATTATTAAAATAACGTAAGATTGAAAAATATAATTTTTAAATAATTGTATATTTAAAATATATTAGTTAACTATAATATATATTGAAAATATAGAGTCACAGTTGATGCTTATTAAAATGTAATTATTATATTAAATTAAACTTTATTTAAGAAAACTAACTCTATAGCTTTTTGATGAATATGTACTCCGTTGATTACTTTCTTATAAGTTACATAATCTTTTTGGGAAGAAGATATTTCTACAGGATTCTCGATCGTTGCATCTCTGATGCGATAACTGTAAATGTATATGATATTTAGATCTTTAAATATTTAAATTTGTGATTGTATTCTACAAGAGAAAATTTCTGCGTTTAAAATCCTATTTCTATTAACAATGTAGAAATTACATATTGATTAGATATTAAAAACCATATATACATATATGTAATATTACCTAGCAATTTTGAACATTGCGCAAACATGAAAAATGTAACCCATAAGCATAGTTCCGACGGATATCATCATCATCATTGCTACCGATACAGTCACCATGGTATGTAACAAAAGCCAAAAAAAGTATTTTTCTTCATCGATAAAACATTCCACTAAGATATAAAATTGTCGTGGACGAGATGAGTTCAGTGGTACTATTATATCCAAAATCACTGGGAATATGTGGCCTATTGTTACAATGAATATGCCCAAAGCATAGATGTCTGATCAAAATGGTAAAAATAATTATTTCTCTGGTATATTTTAAATGTATCAAAAATAGTGCCTGATGACTTATCCTTACGAAGTATATAAATCGTAAATCGCTTGGAGAATTTGGTATATTTTTCTAATATTGCAATTTCTTGCTTATCCTGAATTAAAGTCCAGTGATACAACATTAGATTCGTAAGATGTTTCACCTGCGGTTACAAAAATATATTTTGCATAATTTTATGATAGGGCGATAGAAATGACTTACTCTTCGGTTATTATAGAAAAAGGCGCCGTGTTTTAAAATGGTTACAACCATAGGAAGAACAATCGATAACACTTTCGTAACTAGGTTTATAGTACAGTTTGCGGAGATAAAAGTCGTAAGCTGAAATATTAATTCTGTATTTTGTTAATATTTGATAATTATTCGCACTTATCAATATATTAATGAATTTTCTATGTTATTCTTGCCCACATATCTTTATTTACAAATTAAAAGTCATTTTTATGCCATTGCAAATATTATATAAAGCCGTCATACCTGGAGCACTATAAATGAAAATATAAGAGTGAGGTACAATATAGCCTGAATATTTCTGAACTTTGACTTCTGATAAGGCCACAAACCGCATATTAGTAAAAGAAATCGATTAATATTGTAATACTTATTTTTAGGGACGGACATCTCTGTTCGAATGTCAATACTCGACTGCAAGGCTATCGCAGAAATTATTCCTTTTCTCCCTTCCGCGATACGCATTATGTAGTCCGCTTATTTCCCTTTCATTTTCCGTAAAATAACTGAATATATCCTCGATGCGAATAAATAATAAATTAAAAAAAATGAATAAGTGTTTCTGATACGAGGGACAATTGCGATCAATTCCAACGTGTAATGTAAATTATGTGTAATTTTATTACAACTTCTAACTGACGAGTGGATACCGTGAAAATTTTTCGAGACTATAGTTTGTTCTTATTATTCAAGATATCGCCAGAAATATCGTAGTTTTATTTTATAATATAAGACATCTTATACTTGTGTAATGTCTTATTTGAAAACGGTAGGCATAAGAATAAATTCGCTAAAGTACGACAGTCGATTTTCTGAGTAATATTTACAGGGTACTTATTTGTAATTTTGTTTTGATAGAATATTATTAATCCAACTACATCTCATGTAATTTGTTATAGATATATTATTTTTGTTATAATACATATACATCATTGCGTGGAATAGATTACCATAAAGTAAGATACCGACATACTTGTAAGCTGAAATCGTGATTTTTTATCCTTTATTATATAATATATATACAAGTATTGTTTTTTAAAATTAAATATATTTCTTATAAAAAATAAAATCGACATTGCACAGAGATTAATAATAATTATCAAAATTATTAATGTTGGATGTGCAATACCTAAGATTAAGCATTAGCTTAATTAACTACTTCAAAGGTTGATGAGAAATTAATGCCATATTTTTTTTCAGCATAAGGCATTACTTTCTGAGCAATCCTCGTATATGCTTGCACTGAGTATTTATTATAAATTTTCTCACCGTGATAAAACCTTCTAACGAAGCAACATATATTCCTCCAATGACTAAACCGAAAGTTTTTGTATTTCTTAGCATTAAAAAAAGAATTAATTTTTGTACTTGAACGGGTGCTGTATACCATTGCACGTGATATCTAAAAATTTATTTGTGATATAAACTATTTATTATTGCACAGTTAAAATACATCTTAATAATAAATTTGTCCCTAATTATGCAGATATATACAAATTATGCAAAATTTTGTAATTACTATACTTACAAAGTTTTTAATACATCTGCGCTATGATCTGTAATTGTCTGCCCGCCATAATTTCCTATGAAAATGAAACCAAAGTGAATAATGACATAAAAAGTAGATGATGCTAGTTCTATTGCGTTATCTACAATTAATGCAGCTTGTAGTGCCTGGAATTAGCGTATAAAACAAGATATGTAAAAATCTGTGAAAGTCATCAAATCAATAATAAAGCGCAATTAGATAATTACTCACATGTAATAAATTAATGGCTAATGACATTACACCTATTCCAATCAAAAAGAAATAGGACTCTCTAAAGCTGTCTAAGGCACGTTGTGTGAACCTTCAGTAAAACAGCAAAGAAAATCGGTGTCATTCATTTGCATATCATTATTTATGCAAAAAGATAACGATAAAATTCTATCTTAAATTGATTTATCTCATTTGTATTATTCATCATCCGAAAGAAAATATTAAATATATTATTCCATAAATAAAAGAATATAATAAAATGAGCAGAAATAATAATAAAATAAAATAAAATATACTCTGGAAAAAAAGACAGTTAACAACCCATTTTGGGGCCCACGGTTAGTAATCCAATTATTGGGTTATTTAACCCCGTTATTTAAATCCATAACTGAAAATTGAAGTTAAAAATCTTTCTACTTCAAAGATTTTTAAGTTACATAATCCAGTTTTTCAACTAGCTCCGTAGCCACTCTAATTACGCAACCTCAATTTTCATTTAAGGACACTATAATTAACCCAATAATTGGATTACTAATCGTAGACTCCAAAGTGGGTTGTCTATTGTTTTATTTTTCCCAGAGTAATATAATAATACTATAACTGTGACTTCTGTACAGTGAATTAAAGTTTCGAGAGTATTCATTTTAATACGCGTATACTGTACTTGCAAAGAAAATGATTACTCTAAATTGATACCGACTCCAGAGCTCTTCGATGAATGTTGACGGCGCTAATTAACTTCTGACACATCAAACGTTTTTTTTCAGTGATTGACATATGTAAGATGTCTCCATCCAATGAATGTTCGATACGATAGCTATAAATGTATACTTCATGTCAAAATTAGAATATGTTCCGACAAATATTCGATATAAATATCGAAGACTTCTACCAGGAAATTTTTAACATCGCACAAACATGTCGCATGTAAGCCAGAACCATTGATGTAGTACTTGTCATTACAAAAACGCCTAGTAAAACAAGTATGAAAAATACGAAAGTATATTTTTCTTTCAAGATATATGATTTTTCAAGTTCTTGCATCGAGACAACATCTTGTCTTAAAAAAGATTCATTGACTACTATATCAGCATTGATGATAGTCGGAATAACATGCATTAACACCAGAACAACCCAGCTGAATAAAGCGCACACTGAAAAATGTCTGAATTTGCAAAAAAAAATATTCATCTAAAGCAGATTTGCTAACTAACGCAATTGTAAATCTATCTATATCAAAGAAAACTCTTTCAGACAGTTCCTTACGAAGTAAAGCCTGTGTAAGTCGCTTCGTAAACATTCCGTATTTTATTGCTATTTCAATTTCCTTAGAATCTTTCAGTGCATTCCACTCTTCGCAAATTTGGTTTAATAATTTTCTCACCTATGAATAGTACACGATATTTCCCTTGTAAGCAATTGAATAAATTAAATTTTTTAATTAGAAAATATTTCATTGTCGTATGCACTCTAAGTTTTTTTAAATGCTTAAAATAATTATGTTAAAAAACGAGTAAAAGCCGAAATTTAGTTAAAGGCATCTTTGTGTATCATATTATATTACATAACTTCATTTATATAATGTATTTTTTTAAAATAAATTCTTTAGTATTTTTAGGATTTAGCATTTTCATAAACTTGAAATGAAAGAGAGAAGAAAAACGACTCACTTCTATAGGTTTAATTAAAAAAGCGATAAATTGCAGTAGACATAAAATAGCAGGAAAAACGTCCGAACAGATCTGCAATGCTAGCTTGAAATTGTATTCAGCAATAAATAGTAAAATAGACTAAAAAAAATACAGTACTATGAAGATATAAAAAATATGCGATGATTACAACTCTAAAATATTTTCTCTTAATCAGATTAACGTATACCTGATAAACCACGTAGGTGACAAATATTCCTAATATGAACATGGCTCGTACGTACCGAAATTTCGTATTATAAGGCCACAAACCGCATATTAGTAAAAGAATTCGATTAATATTATAATATCGACTTTCAAGCACGGTCATCTTTCCATGAATGCCAAACCGTGTATGCGCTCAATGACAACGGGGACTTTTTTCTCCCCTCTCTGTGGTGCTAGATACAGTCGTAATATGACTGATAAGAATAATAGTAACAATAATGAGAATAACAGTAATAAAATAATAATAGCCAAATTATCTGGAGCAACGTGAAGCATGAGGAAAGTCTCGATCGATTATCTACTCTGTGTTTCTCAATATTCATGTGAGAAAGGAAACAGATGTAAATTAATTCAAACATGCATAATAATTTTCGAGAGGAAATAAAATACAATTCATGGGACGTGTTCTAAGTTAGCATAAAAGAAGTAACATTAGACGTTGTCATTCAAGTTCGAACTATGAAACATGAACTACATGCTATGCATTCCATTTTGTTAATATTTCGATTAGTGTGGAAAAGGAATTATTAAATTATGAATTAAGAAATGCAATTTGAGAATAAAGATATGCCAATGAATCAAAGAACGTGTGTAATAATTATATTATTTAAGACAATTAGAAAATGCATTGCAATTTGAAAGATAGATGGGTAAGTAAATAATATTTTACAAATAATCAATGAGATATATCTATTTCTAAATTTCTAATTGATGAGATTAGTCATTACAAAAATTATTTCAATATTTTGTTACGTGCATAATTTCTTAAATATTAAGTAAAAGAACGCGATGTTACAAAATAAAATATTATTTATTGATGAATAAATATAAATAGACAATATTATCTTATTTAATCAAATTATGGTTATCTATTTTATGCTACGGTGGAAAATTTTTCCATATATTTTTCTATAGATTACTACGAGTAGCTACATTTTTTGCGTTAGTTTATGAAACTACTGTACAGAGAAAAGTACCATCATAATTGATATTCCCGTGCTCATAACCTATAACAAATAATCCAATGAAGTGATAACGTGTTGATAGAAAGACTTCATCGCATTCTCTATTTAAGTTATTCCCTACCGAGGTAAAGCTTTCCAGTACTGAAATGTATATACCGCCAACATACGGTACAACACTTTTTGAGGAAATTTGCATTATAAATAAGAACAATTTCTGCACTGTCACAGGTGTTTTGTACCATAGCGACATATATCTAAAAAAATTTATTTAATTCGATTATATATATATATATATGTATATATAAATATGTATAACAATGTCTTTTACATACATATAATTGAAAATCAGGAAAAATATAATGTGCAAGTATATATAAGTATTGAAAAGAATTGTACTTTGACATGTCGGAAATTAGTTTGAAATTCTTGGCATTTATAATAAAAACATGTGCATATTTAATATCGACTTAATATTTAGAAAACGTAAAATTAAGTCTATTAAGCTGGTACAGTTACTGCACAATCGAAAAAGAATACTTGGCATAAAAATAATAAAAAGAAAATAAGTAATAGATATAAATTTTGAATAAATAATTATAAATAAAACAATAAATTAACAAGAAAAAAATATTAAATTTATATCTATGCTTTATTCGATTATATCATAGTGATTAGGTTAATAAACATTGTATAAACAAGTAATATCGGAAATATTATGAAAATGTTAATTTTTAATTTAATTTCGTTCTTATATGTATATAATTTATTCAATAGATGTAAATAGTTCTATGTAAATAATTTTGATTTCCTTTTCACAAAAAAGTTGAATAAAAATCGCAACATAGATATTATCGTTATACATATAAAAAGTTCATCTACAACAATTCTAAACAAAAATAGGTATAGTCTTTATACACTAGTTTGTTTATAGTTTTATATAAAAAATTCGTATTGTTACTCACATTGCGTTAAATAATTCGTCAGCATGGTTTACGAGCTCTTGTCCTACACAAGTAGTTCCCAAGAGATAAAGCTCATGGCAACCAATATAAACTATTGCTTTTATAATCTCATATAAATCATTCACGTTTGTTATTACATACATGAACTATTAATAATAAAATAATTTATGTAATTTTCATACAGGAACAATTACTTGGATATCTTCTATATGTGTGTGTATATGTATATACTATATACATATACATATGTATATGTACGTATGCGCGCACGCATACACGAACATGTATATATAGAGCGTCTGGTAATAAGTAACATCTGCCATAGAATGGATTAAACTAAATAGAAAAATATTTTATTATTTTGCAATTTTCGCAATAAATAATGAGAAATTAATTAATAAAGATTTGCGAATGAGCGTGTGTCTGCACGATTTGACAAGAAGAGATGGCCTAGTGTTTACAGTTGCTATGTTGTTGCGCGACAAGACATTGGCAGATGCACTGTATAAACAATGACTATACATAAGCGATGCATGACGCTGTGTCTCCACGCCTGTAGCAACCGTAAGCACTGGGCTGTCTCTTCTCGCCGAATCGCGTGGACGTATGCTGATATTCGCAGATCTTAATTAATTAATTATTTATTGTAAAAGTCGCAAAACAGTATAGAATTTATTTATTCAATTTAACTATTTTTATCTGCCCAAGTGCGGCACTAGATATCCTGTATAGTATGTTATATATAGTATATATTAGAAACATCATTAACTTATGTGTGATATAGATTATGCATAAATTATAAAATACATTGCAAAAGAAAAAGAGTTTTTATATGTATATACTTACTCTGTATAAATTTACGACAAAGGAACACATGCCTACCACTAATATAACAAGAAAAGATATTCTAAAACTTGACATTATCAATTTAAAAAGCCTTAAAAGCAATAAATTAAACAATGAGATTTTTTTTATTATTAAACATGAAGAAACATTAAATATAAAATTATATCATATATGTAGTTTCAAACTTAGTTTTAGATACCTACTTCAGTGCATTTTGATGAAGTTTTACTGTTCCAATTATTCTTTCGACGATTATGTTTGTCTTGTTAATGCACGTTATTACCTTGTTGTCTGCAGAATGTTGTATTCGATAACTGATGACATTAAATTATCGTTTAGCCACGCCAGCAGTATGATTATTCATGTGCGATTATTCAGTATGATTTTCTTATTGTATCATTCTAAGAAATTATTAAAACTTTCACATTGATTAGTATTTCTTACCTGCAAATTTTGAACATTGCGCAGCAATGGAAAGCAATCAGTAGAAACATCAAACTGATAGATAATACCGAAAGAATACCAATATAAACACTTAGACTATAATACAAGAAAAAATAATAAAATTGTATTCCATCATTTATATGGTATTCGGCCATAAATACGATATGTGCACGTGATTCGTTTTTTGGCCAGAAAATATTCAGAATATCCGGTATCAATTCCATCATGACGAGTATAATTATCGACAATAGTAACATCGCTAAATTATGTAAGATATGCCATATATCATATTTTTTTCATTTCAAACGTAAAGCAATTACGATATATTAAACAAGATTGGAAAAAATTATTAATTATTAAGAAATATATTATATCACAAATATAATCACAAATATAACTGAATGATATATGCTTTTACTATGCTAATTCTTTATACGTAAAGATAATGTTATTACATATATTTAGAACTGTAATGATTTTTCCTTGGTAAGCGTAATGTTCCACTATTTTAATTTCCTGCGGATCTGTCAACATTCGCCAATAATTAATAACTTCTTCTAGCATCTGTTTTAGCTATATTAAGTGAATTTTAAATTAAGCGGAGTCTTAAATAAGTATGAAAACCTTTTGTAAAAATCATCTTTGTTTAATTAAAATTAGGAGTGAACTTACTTACTTCCTTAGTATTGGAGAAAAATATATTAAATTTTATAACACACAACAAAGTCGGAAGAGCATCCGATAGAATGCTAATAAGAAGATGTATACTAAAGTCGGCTATAGCAAGTTGTGCTAACTAGAAAAACACATGTCTCTATGTTAAACACGTGTCTTGTGACTCATATTTAATAATAATTAATTTAACATAATATTTATGTTATACAGAATAAACTTTTGATAATATAATTTTGAATTCAGTAAATAAATTTTTTCTGTGAAATTATCTTTTATTAAATCCGAAATTAGAAAATGACATAGAAATGATTATTTATTTATTTTCATGTTTTAATATGTCATATGAATGCGTATCAATTTACTGATAATATTTATCAATTTTTTCGCATGCATTAATTTTTATTATGTACCTATTATTATTTTGGTATATTTGTTATTTATTCTTCTGTTTACACATTATTTGGAAGTTACCAATGTATTTTCATTAAAACCTGTCTTATTAGCAAAATTTAACTTTGCATTGAAACGAAAATCTAAAAATATAACTTTGTTGATGAGAAACAATTTATCAGTTATAAATATATTACTTCTAATAAGCTGGTAGAGAAAATTAAATTGAATAGAAAAGTTCTTTATCGTTTTGCGAATTTCTCAGTAATTAACGAAAAATTAATTAATAAAGATCAGCGAATCAGGATTTCAGCATTCACACAATTTAACAGCAAAAGACAATTCAGCGTTACATATCATTGGTGGTTATTAGACGTATGCTCCTCCCAGTGCCTATAGCAACCACAATCATCACGTAACATTGGGCTGTCTTTTCTTCGCTATCGTTCATTTCATTCGTCATTGAATTGCGCGGATGCACGCCTATTCGTAAATCTTTATCAATTAATTTCTAGAGTGGATTAAATTCAATAGGAAAGTCTTGTACCTTGTATTTGTGATTGCAATAAATAATAAGGAATTAAAAAATAAAGATTTACAAATCGGCGTGCATCCGTGCCATTCAATATAAAAAAGATAGCCCAGTAGTAGTAGCCTTATTAAACTTATTAGATAAATGTAGAAAAAATATAGAATTACCTGAAGAATCGTATGAGAAATGAGTAACATGTAGAAGCACATTGCACGAAAACGCTCAAATTTGGTTTTCTTAAAAGGCCACAAACCAAGAAACCTCAAAAGACTTTGATTGAATTTATGATAGTGATCGTCGAATATATACATTCTCTTGCGATGGTCGAGACGCGAATGAAAAGCGGATCTGCAAGCGCAGATTTCAGAGGGCAGATTTTAGAGAACAGATTTCACTTCGTGCGTTTTTCTCTTCGTAATGGTTTGTTTAATATAGCAGCCAATTTTTTTCTTGGATTTTTCGTAACGCATGATAGACAGCGGGAGATACAAAATCGAGGAGTGAGTGACAGTTGTGGCAATTTAAGTATTGCACATGTCTACGTGATGGAAGAAGAAAAAAAATCGAGCTTTTCTATTGGCTATCGCTATAGTAACATACGAACAAAACGAAAGAAACGTGACTCATGCAAATGTTCGGTAGAAAAAAAATCTCTTCTTATTAGAAATTTTTCATAAGCAATTATGTTTCATTATGTTCTGAGGCGCATGCGCATTTGTATAGCGTTGTCGACGCAACTTTGAAGAAATTCATTCCCGCACCAGCCATTCAACAGAACTCTTTCTCCATAAAATAACATCGACGACGATATATTACACATCTTTTGTTAAACTGCTACAAATTATTGAAGACTCATTCTCATGTGCATATAATATTATTGACAATATTTTATTCTCTCATTTCGGATGTGAATTTTCGAAAATGTAAGTTAAAATAATTACAAGAAACAGAAAATTAAAAATCACACAGGTACGTATAAGTAGAAAAATAATCTGTGACATATGCACTGTGAAAACGTTTTTTTAAATAATTATATTTATATTAATCTTTTTTTTATATGAAAAACGAATCAATTAGTCTTAACATATTCTTTATGACTTATAAGCACCATTTTCATACATCTATTATGTTTTTGCACATTTATTCTATTAGCTTAAATTATTTTTGCTGCTTTTTTATCGTAAAGTTTTAATGCTACTAAACTCATTTAATGATATATTTTTATTTTCGGAATTTATTTTATTTAAGTAGAAGAGAATTTTCATTGCAAGATGAAAAGAAGACACTTAAAATACTATTAATATAATAAATTCGATTTATTTTTAATCATAAAAACTATTATGTATTTAATATTTGTTTAGTTTTTCTCACAAGTATATTCATATAAGTTATATTTTTTATTATCAATCTTTTTATATTATCATATAGAATAAAAATTGTAAAATAAGATAACGATCTGCTTACAAATTACAATAATTAATGTTTCATTATCATGTGCAGATTGATTATTTGGTATTTTTTATCAGCTACATATGCAGTAAATTCACTGGTATTGTCTATTTTTTGTTATAGTAAAGTATAGATGAGCGTGAAATAAGACATCGCCATGCTTACAAGCTGTAAGACATATTTGTTAAGTGATTCTGTTATTAAGAATCTGTGATTCTTTCATGTACTTATAACTTATATTCTACTTGTCTCTACCTTAGAAAAACCTTCGACTGAAGCAAAAATTAAGTAGCCAAGACTCACAATATACGGCGTTGTAGTCTTTTGCAATATAAATAATAGTAATTTCCGAATCTTTATTGGAGCCTTATACCATTGTATATTGTACCTGTTGACAAAATATTATTTTATATATTTTGATTATTTTTTGAAATTTAATCTCATGAAAATTTGATTTCTAATTAGCAATAAGAGCGATTATAATAAATACTCACGTAGTATGAAAAACTTCGTTATTATAATCTGTAACTTTTTGCCCACAATAATTACCCAAAAATAAGAATAGAAAATGAAAATTGATAAATAATATTGATGCTATAATCTCATACATATTTTGTACAATTAGTCCTTTGAGCAGCTGAAATATAAAATTATCGTATATACAGGATGTCTCACAATGAATGGCCAACCCGTCAATGGTACATAGTTTGCATTACACTGAATAGAAAAGTCTTATACCATTTTACGAATGGGGCAATATTAATCGAGTTATTAATTGTTAAATCGTATGAATGATATTATTCGTAATATAAGACGTTTCTATTCAGTGTAATGCAAACTATGTACCCTCGACGGGGTGGCCATTCATTGGACACCCTGTATATGTATATGTATAAAAATTCATAGTGTGATTATTTGTTAAAAAGAGAAATTTAGAAAAAGTGACTTACTCGCAATAAATTCAAACTTGTAGATGTAACGCCGATTATAATTAGTATGAAAAGAGATGATTGAAAACTGTTTATCACAAATGCGGAGCATCTTCAATAATAAAAGATACAAATAAAAAAATTATTGTTTATTGAATACATTCGTATATAGTTTTAAATGAGATCGATATCAATATTTTGATTTTTGCAAAAGATATATTAAATATTTCAGATACCGACTCGAGAGCTTTTAGGTGTATATCCACTGCGGCGGTTATGTTTTGAATAGTCGTGCAATCTTTTTGTACAGAATTATGCGATACATTTTTGTCTATTGAATGTTCGATCCGATAGCTACAAGTACAATCGCTTCTTTATTTGATTTAATAACTTTGATATAATATTTATTTGTATTATATTCTTTGATCCGTAATAATGTCAAAATTATAGAACAGTGAGAAAAAATATTATAATATAATTTTAAAAGAAACATTGCTATATGAATTATATTATAATAAATATATACATGCATACAATAAATTATAAAAATACAAAAAAAATTTTATTACTCAGATATGTTAATGTTTTAAACACATTGTTACAAATATGTTTTTGGAAAAAAATTATATACTTTAAAAGAAAAATCAAATATAAATATTACTCAATTTATTAAATAATCTTGACTTTTATCTAAATTGTTTTACCTATACTGTCTAGACTTCAAAGAGTGCAAAATGTTATTAGTTTATTTATTTTATTTCAGTTCTAGATATAAATCATTAATCGTATTAAACTTTAAGTCTTACCTGGCGATTCTAAATAATCCACAAATATGTTCGAAGTATGTTATTTCTAATGAAGCTACAGTTATAACGACGAAACCACCAAAACTCAAGCCAATCATAAAGTGGCAGAAAATTAGATAAAAATAAGTTGTTTTGTCGACAAAATATTCTGTCAACGCATGGAGTTCGCGCGGGCGGGTTTCATTAAGCGGAATGATTAGATCAAGAATAACTGGTAACGATTCAGTTAATGCATATAGAATAATACTTATGGTGATACTCACTAGAATTACATTAATACATGAAAAATTTTTTTGTACCGAGTTTAATAGTTTTTAATGCGTGTAAAATATAAGTTTATTACGTAAATTATTAATAGCAGATTTTAGGTACGAACAAAAATGAATGAGAACTAATGAGAACAATGATAAGTAAGCTGAGAAAGAAATTAGAAATCATTCAGAAACAAAGCACTTCACGCGAGCTTTTAAAAGGTAGAATTATTAGTAGTAGCTATTAATATTTATAATATTCATATTAAAAAGATTTTTATGGAAAATGTGATATGTTGCTAGTTGGCTAAGTGCTCTTTTTTTTTATAATTTTCATACATGATATTAGTAGCGTGTGTAGGTCACCGGAAAATGAATATTGCCGCATTATGTTGAGCTCCGTTTCATTTCTCACAAGATTCCAATTGTTATGTAAATCTTCCCAAATTTGTTTCACCTATCGGATTATTTCAGATGACTTCTGACTGAAGCGAAAAGAAATGTTGAGATACAGTGGCCAACTTACATGGTTGAGATTAGCGTAAAACGAATAGTATAATATTGGGTATATGCAAGATGGTATGGCATACGAGAGTACCATGACGAAGAGATCCAAGGTGAATTGTAATGTGTAAAATGATGTTAACTGGAAATGATGAAGACATTAGAATCGGTATGTCTTGATGTTGCACATTTCTTTTAAATATAATATATGCACAAATCTAAGATCATAAACATGTTTAAATGTTCTGATAGCAGTTTTGTTATAGAAGTAATTTTTAATTAAATCTTTCTGAAGTTAATGGAAACTTACAAGACGCTAGTGTGTAAAACTAAATAGAACTAAACAATATATATACGTAACACATATAGTATCTAGAAAAGGCTATTAATACCTGAAAAAACACGAAAGATCCCATTATAGCAAAGTGGAAGATATTATTAATTTTTGTAAATTTCGAGTGTTCATATGGCCACAGACTTATCGCTGAGAGAAATATTTGATTTAACCTGTAATAATGATTCGCGGCGAAATTTGTCTCCGCGCGATTCGAAAACATTTTAAAAAACAATGTTGATACACCTTATGGCACGTTTTCCGGTAGAATGATACAACTGCTTTTCCTCGCCAGATGTTTCTATAAAATGTTGTCATTGGCGTTCATAATACCGCGTCAAATTAGGGGCGACTACCGCCTCGCGTTTTTACACCGAAGGGGAGAACTTGAAGTTAAATTATCGAAATTATACGTTAAGTTCATACGTAATTTTCCCAAAGTAAGGGTAAAAATCCCCTTTTTTCTTCTCATGTGGCGCAGGCGCGTTACAGTCGTTATGGACTTCTCAGGAGGCTTCTCACGCGACACTTTCAGTCATTCGAGACATCGCGAACGTCGCACTACGAATTGCTCTTTTACGCAAGTGTTTTCCATAATGTGTCATATAGAAATTCATACTTACATTAATTATGTTTAATTATAAAAATACATATTAAAAGATACAAAAAATGTGCGGTTTCGTTAAGTGTATATTTGAGTAAAATTTATAAAAATATATACATAAAAAAAGTAATCCAAACAAGAGAATATTGCGAAAGTATTAAAGGTTCTTTTCTTTCAAATAATAAATATTCAGTCGGAAAGATATAATATAGGTCGGAAACAATCTAATATAGATTTTAATTACTAAATATGAATGCATAAAGAAGATACGTCACAAGTAATAAATTTAAAGAGATAAATAAAGATTAGATAAATAGAACACCGATAATTGTAGAATTGAGATAAATCTAAAAAAAATTTATTAAATAATGTAATGAATTAATAATGATAAATATGCTTGATATACTTTTTTTATTTTCCATTTTATGCAGAATAAAATTATAATCCATATACTTACATATATTCTTATATACCTGTCTCTTAT